>CAIGRB010093950.1:4971-38236 GCA_903798255.1 Fraxinus quadrangulata | reverse complement strand
TAGTCAGGTAGAAATAACTAGTTACAAAACAAGGTGAAATTTATTTACTTTAATACCGCTTGTTAGATTCAATAAATAAGAGTAATTTGGCAAGATGAAAATAATAATCAAGAACACGAAGATTTATGTAGAAGATCACCATGGTTTATGTGGAAAAACACCATGAGTAAAGGAGAAGAATTCAATATAAGATGAAACAATACAACATTTTGTGCTGCAACTTGTTCTAAATCACAAAATAGAGCCACCTATATATAGAATACATGTCAAATCATAATTATAGTATTATAGATGGAACGACTATCATAAAATTCATCAAATTGCGAAATAGACTTGGGCCAAATTACACCGGCGCTCGAATGAAAAAGCTCATGCAGAACAAGCGGCGCATGGCGCTAGAGTGCCCAACCTCGCGGACAGTTAGGGCTCGGATTGGGCACCTTATTTTGAATTCTTCGAAGCTTTCTTCAACTAAAATGCCAATTCAATGAAATTTGGGTTACAATTCAATAAATCTCCATATTGACACAAATTTTACTACAATAAACGAAGTTTCAAAAATTCTTCACATGAATTCCACTCAAAGGAATAGAACTTGACTTTTCAACAAAAACAAATTATCCAAAACTTTCCACATATTCCACAAATCTCAACTACGACAAACTGAATAATTGAATATCAACTGAATCCAAGCACTACCCAGCTGGATTACCTTGGGTGCAAAAATTTTTCAAATTATCACCACGAGCAATAAAATCACAAATAACTCAACAATAATTACCAAATAGGGCAGGAAAATACCCTGTAACATAATCAACTCAACTTTCTGCTTCTATAGAATGTTCTTTACTAGATTCAATACATTCAACCATATTTAAAACATAATAAACTAAATCAACTTCTCATTACCTTTGTGGAGGCCTAATTTCTCTATTGGGTCTATCTTTAGCAATTGAATACTGTATCACCATTAGTGATGGAGGCAAAGCAGCATTACCTATTACTTTTGAACTTGACTGAGATTTATTTTTCAACATAGACCCTAAGCCAAATTCCAACGGTACTATACCAAACATAAACTCCACCTGCGTGCCTAACTTATGCTAATTGATATCAAAAGATTTTGTAGAACCCTACAAGACATATACCTGAGACATTCTCTATTCCTTTTTTACAACATGGGCATCTTTACCAATTTTAGGACTCTACATTCGCCAGCATACTTGTACCCTTTTAAATCAAGAGTACTCAAGGAGATAAAAATTTCTCTTCAAGTTTAAAACATGTCTCACATTATCAAGTGCCTGACAGTTACATCGAAAATCTTAATCCCGGCCCTTCAAAAATCGATATTTTACAAGTTACATTATTTCCCATTACCACAACACCTTTTAAAACTGCATCATATGTTGAAAACCAATTCCGATTTGGACACTTATGAAAAGTGCAAATTGTATCAATAATTCAATTCTCGTCAAGTTTGGATGAATCGTTAGAAATAATCAAAAGTTCTCTATCATTGTAACAATCTTGTGTAATACTGGCTTCACCTGAAGTTTCAGTTGTTTTTCCTTTTGATTTGCAGCAATTGATTTATTCATATTATGCTGCTTATAACAATCCTTCATAATTGTCCTCCTTTTTTCTTGTAGTAAGTACAAAGCTTATTGCTAAAATTAGATTTTGATATGCCCCTCTTATAACCATCATAAACAAGAAGGCCTTCTCCACGAGCCTCAAATCCAACAAGATACTTCATATTCTCATTTGAAAATAGAGAATCATAAATTTAATCAACGGTAAGAGTATCACGACTGTATAAGAACGTCTCCAAAAAACAAATATTAAGTGGGTAGCAAATACAACAAAATCAACCCTAAATCTTTTCATCATACTTAACCTCCAAGGTTTCTAGATCAACCACAATTTCGTTAAAAGCAACTAGGTGATCTTCCAGTGATGTACATTCAGTTATACGATGAGAATACAATCGCTACTTTAAATACAATTTACTAGTTAAACTTTTTGTCATGCATAATTGCTCCAACTTCAACCGTAATGCAAAGACGATTTTTTCCTTTAAAATGTCTTGAAGAATTTGATTTGAAATATGAAGACAAATTTGTGATAGGGCATTTCGATTCTTACATTGTTTCTCCTCCAACATCTAATTTTAGGGTAACTTGTCAAATTTCAAAAAAACAGTATCCAAATCTATGTGAGCTAACACCACTCGTATTTTTACATACCATAACAAAAATCTTATGATGCAATCCAAAAGCATAATATCATACTTCATGGTTGTCATGACAAAAATAAACCTTAAACAAGTTGATCGAACCTCTCTCTAATACCATTTGTTATAAAATAAGGTGATACCAATTTGCTTTGATACAATCAAGGAAAACAAGATTTACATGGAAGACACTAGAGCAAAGGAGGAGAATTTAATATAAGATGAAAGAATTCAAGATTTTGTGTTTACAACTTGTTCTAAAACACAATGAAAAGCCAACCATATACAGAGTGCATATCAAACCCTAATTATAGTGTTACAGATGGAAATAGTATTTTAAAATTCGTCAAATCGCGGAATTGGCTTGGACCAGATAACACCAACGCTTGAACGGTGAAGCTCGCATGCAACGTTCGAGCGCCCAACCTCGGGGACAGCAAAAAATGGGAGAACATTCTGTTTGGCGCTTAGGCACTGAAATTCTATTTCAAATCCGATGAATTCTATGCGAAGTTGAATGATATAGTTAATTCGAGTTTTAACCTAAGAGATAGGATTCCTAAGTCTAAGATCATTAGAAAAGTCCTTAAATCCCTACCTTAAAGGTTTATACCTAAAGTCACCACTATTAAAGAAAGTAAGGACTTGGATACAGTTAACATAGAAGAACTCGTAAGATCCCTTCAAACCTATGAACTCACCGTTTCTCAACCTAAAAATGTTAAATCTATAGCCATAAACACTATTAAAGAAGAAGAGTGAGTCTTCTAATGCTGACATTCTTTGGGACGATGAAATAGTTTATTTTGTTAAAAAAATTTTGAAAGTGATGAGGAATAGAGAAAATCTTCAAGAACAAAAAAAATGAATTTCCTCTTTCCACTCCTCATTTTCTTTCATCAAAACTGCCCTCCTCACACTTATTGAATAAACTTTTTCTATGAAATATCTCTATGAAAATTTGCCTTCATGAAAGATAATCGTGAATAGAGTGACTCTAGAACTGCTAATAAGAAAATCCAATCTTTTAGATGCCATGAGTGTCAGGGTTACAGTCACTATAGGAATGAATGTCCTAACTTGAAAAATAGTTCTAATAAAGGTAGATATAAGACTTTGGCAGTGACCTTGAATGATGATGAATCAAATTCGAGTGCTCAGAGTGATACCTCTGGTTGTGAAGATGAACAAAATTTTTATGGCCTTCACATCTATAGATACGATTGAATCCGATAAGGAAAGTGAGAAAGTTGAGAATGATGAACAGAGTGAAGAATCTGAGGATGAACCTAATATTCACGAATCTTATCGTGAACTATTTGAGTAGAGTCTTAAGATTAAAAAGGTCAATAAAGTTATTCTGAAGAAGGTAAATGAACTTGAAAAAGAGAGAGGGAGAGAAACTCATAGGTGACCTTCAGGACTCTACCAAAAATTTGAGTGAGTTAAAGCCTGTTAACAAGAACTTGGAAGCCAAAGTTAAATATTTAACAAGTGATCTTGAAAAATCTAATACTCAACTTCAATCCTTCGTGAGTGGTTCGTAGAAACTTGATAATTTGTTCGAGATTAATAAGCCTGCTAGAATAGGCACGGTTTGGGTTATGTTCAAAATGATAATTCTATTGCTAGTACATCCAAGGGCAAAAATGACTTAGGATCAAAAAATTGTTTTTCCTGAACCAAAGGGCAAAAATGACTTAGGATCGAGACCTACTAGACAACGTATGGTCAATCGTCCTACATATCGATAACAACCTCCGAGCAGGTTTGAATCTAGATTTATTCCCACCTGTCACCATTGTGGCGCACTGGGACATACAAGACCTAGATGTCGTAAACTCACGACTAGAAGTAAAAGTGAGGATGTCTCGAGCACGGTAACTTCCTCTCCAACCAGGTTAGCCACTTAACTGAGATGTTTACTCAGTTAATTAGAATTACTTCTACTACTAAGAAGGTTTGGGTTAAGAAGAGTGATTTTTCTAGGTTAGATGATCAGATGAATTGTTATATTGCCCACGTTACATTTAAGGTTCAAAATATTTCTATGTGGTATCTTGACAGTGCATGTTCTAGACATATGTGTGGTGACAAGTCCTTGTTCTCTTCTCTAGATGATTGGAATGGCGATGTTATTACTTTTGGAGATGGGGCTACTGTACCTATACTTGGTAAATGTGTTGTTACTATATTCGGACTACTTGTTATCTCAGATGTGCTTTATGTGAAAGGGTTAAAGTCCAATATTACTTGCTATCTCAGATGTGCTTTATGTAAAAGGGTTAAAGTCTTACTTGTTAAGCATTAGTCAAATATGTGATGCTGATTTCGAGGTTAGTTTTATCCAAAAAAATGTGTACCGTGTATGATTCTACTGGTAATGTTGTCCTCAAAGGTGTAAGAACTTAGATAATTGTTATAGAGTTCTTCCTAATTTCAACTACATGTCCAATGGTACCAAGATTGATGTAACTGAACTGTGGCACCAACGGCTTGGTCATATGAACTATAAAAGTTTGTCTAAACTCGCCAAGAAGGAACTTATAAATGGCTTACCTAAACTTGAAAATAATGATACCATTGTATGTAGCCCGTGTTAACAAGGTAAACAGCTTAGAGTTCCTCATAAACAAACTTATAAGCTTTTGACAAGCAAGTCACTTGAATTACTCCATATGGACTTAATGGGACCATCTATGATCGAAAGTCTTGGTGGTAAACGGTATATCTTGGTTGTCGTTGACCATTTTTCTCGATATACGTGGATTAAGTTGTTGAGAGATAAAATTGAGGTGTTCGGTCTTATCATCTCATTGTGCAAGAGGCTTAGGAATGAGAAAGATTTTACCATATTACAAATTCGTAGTGATCATGGAAAAGAGTTCAAAAACTCTAATCTTGATGACTTCTGCTTGGATAAGGGAATCTAACATGAGTTCTCCTCACCCATCACTCAACAACAGAATAGGGTAGTTGAGAGAAAAAATCACGTGCTTCAAGAAATGGCAAGAGCCATGCTTTATGGTAACGATCTAGCTATGCATTTCTGGGGAAAGCCATCAATACTGCATGTCACATCATTAACAGGGTTTATCTTAGACCTAAAACTGATATGATACCATATGAGATCTAGAAAGGTAAACTGCCTACTGTCAAGTACTTCTGTATGTTTGGTAGCAAGTGCTATATACTAAGAGATATAGAAAATTTAGGCAAGTTTGATTCTAAAAGTGATGAGGGAGTCTTTCTAGGGTACTCCAGAAATAGTCGAGTCTATCGTATATACAATTCTCGTACATGGGTTGTGATGAAGTCCATTAATGTAGTGGTAGATGATGCTTGTAGTGAGGGGAGATTGGAGGCAATGGGATAGAGTTGGAACACTTGAGTGTTGATCCTGTCATGGTAACCGAACCTAAAGAAACTCTCGTTTGCGATCTCCTACGTACTTCTAATGGTTTAGATACTCCTAATAAGAAATCTACTTGATGATAAAACTGAACATCCTAAAGAACCCTCGTCCCATGTTAGGACGAATCATCCTAAAGTGAATATTATATGGGGTTTGGATGAAGGCATGAGACTCCGTAAGAGGGTGTTGAACAATTTGAAATATGCTAGTTATGTGTTTCAGATTGAGCCTAAGAAAGTAGAAGAAGCTCTTAGAGATGAATGTTGGGTTAACGCGATGCATGAAGAGCTAAATCAGTTTGTGAGAAATAAAATTTGGGATTTAGTTCCTATGCCTGATGATTGTAGTGTTATAGGTACTAAGTGTCTATTTAAGAATAAAACGGATGATCAAGGTACTATAACTGGAAATAAGGCTAGGTCAGTAGTCCAAGGATATACTCAGGTCAAAGGAGTTGATTTCGATAAAACATTTACCTCGGTAGCTAGGCTTGAATCCATTAGAATTCTTTTGGTTGTTGCTTGCACTTTAGGTTTTAAATTATATCAAATGGATGTCAAGAGTACTTTCTTGAATGGAGTACTTCAAGAAGAAGCCTGTGTTAAACAACCTAAAGAGTGTATTGATCCTAAATACCTACATTATATTTATAGGTTGAATAAAGCTTTATATGGTCTGAAATAAGCTCCCAGAGCTTAATAAGATAGGCTTACTGCATATCTCATAGAACATGTTTCTCGAGAGGTGGTGCGACAAAACCCTATTTATAAGACGTATTGAAGAAACCATCACGATAGCTCAGATCTATGTCGATGACATTATCTTTGGTTCTCCTATTGATTCTCTTGCTTATGATTTTGCTGAATGTATGAAGCAAGAATTTGAGATGAGTATGATTAGAGAATTAAATTACTTTTTAGGGCTCCAAGTTAAACAAACTAATGATGAGATATTCATACCTCAATTGAAATATATTAAAAATCTTGTCAAGCATTTTGGATTAGATAGTAAGAAACACACTAGAACCCCCATGAGCACCAGTATCGAGTTAGGTCATGATCCTACAGGTAAGAGTGTTGATTAGACACTTTACAGAAGAATGATAGGTAGTTTACTTTATCTCACTACTAGTAGACTTGACATAGCTTTTAGTGTAGGGGTTTGTGTGCACTTTCAGGCTGATCCCAAGGAATCTCACCTTAGTCCCTTACGACGTATCATCAGATATGTATTAGGAACTATAGATTATGGGATCCTGTACTCTCAGGACTCTAATCTTGATCTTGTTGGTTATTTCGATACCGATTGGGTTGATAATGTCGATGACAGAAAAAGCACTTCTGGGGGCTATTTTTACATTGGAACCAATCTTTTTGCTTGGATGAGTAAGAAACAAAATTCTATCTCATTATCCCGGCAGAAGCCAAATATATTGCAGTAGAAAGTTGCTGTACTCAGCTGCTTTGGATGAAGTAGATGTTGATTGACTATGGTATTGAAAAGGGTACTGTAACTGTGTTTTGTGATAACACTAGTGTTATTAATATTTTCAAAAATCCCGTTCAACTCTTAAGCTAAACATATTGACATACGACTTCATTTTATTTTAGAGCTTGTAGAGACTTGTGTTGTAACACTTGAGCACATTTCTAATGAGAACCAATTAGTTGACTTATTTACTAAACTATTAGATGGTCCGAGATTCGAATTTCTTCGGATGACTATTGGTGTTTGTGTACCTCATTGATTCGGTAATTTTGTTGCATACTCGTTCTATACCCTTGTATGAAATTGATTTATACATGCCTCATATTTGTTTTATTTTTATTTTTTTACTTTTGGTTATGTTTTCATTTCATTTTGTGTTGTGTTTCGTGCATTCTAGTTTTAATTTCTAAAAAAAAGGGACATTACTTTTTCAGCTTAACATATGATGTACTTGATTTTGTTTGTTGTGATCAAGCATGGAGCTAATCGATAAGCTCTATCATGATTTTTCATTACTGGTTTAGGTTATTCATGGAGTACTTAAGTATAGGAGTCTTCATGTACATTCTACACTGCACACACTATGATCTTGATAGTTGGACTCTACCATGTGTGCAAGATTTGAGATGTCAATCATATATTAGTAAGGTGACTTTGAACATGAATTGACCATATGGATTAGACCTAAACTCACATTTATCCCCGGTAATAAACAAAAATAAATAGAATGAACCAAAGAGCTCAATATCTTATTTTTTCTTCGAAACATATTTGACTCGAGCAATTAAGTATGCGGGGTGTCTCATAACCTGGTGCCTATGGTCGACAAAGTTGGGTTAATCGGTCTAAGGCTCACTATAGGGGTCATTTTAACTGCTTAATGAAGAAAAGTCTACACTTAAGATGAAAAATAATGATGGGCTTCGTTCGTTGATTAATATGAAACAAATCATTTTGCTCATACTCAGGAGGAGAAATAGTGCTTTCATTTATAATGAGCTTTACGTTATAGGTCATAATGTGCTTTACATGGTTTACCTTTCATAAGTAGTTGAATAAAATTATTGGCAGTAATGTTTCGCGTATCATTTCTCACAAATTTACGGTCTGGAGTCCTATTTTCAAAGGATTAGTGACACTTTACACATATGGGTCACTTATACAATTTACTACATGATAACTTGAATTAAGTATGTGGGAATGTTTACTGTTCATTATTTATCTTTGTACATGATTCATAATAGTATTTTTGAGTTATTATGTGTTAATGCTCATATTTAATAATGAAAGTGAGGATGCAAAACATTTTTTTATGTTCTTTGGTTACAATGTTGCCCTTATCATTTTGTGACAAAAAGGGAAAGTAGATATATAGAATAGATATTCTTGCTTTAACATGATGTATATATTTTTATCTACTTGATGTAACTAAAACTTTTGATTTTGATTATATGATATATTTTTAGTTTTTGCTAAATTAAGTTTTGATATTTTAGTAGTATCAATGTTTCATTTTGGTATGTTGGATTGCATTAGTACTACATCTTAATTTAGCATGTGATATGAAACTGAAAAGTTGCATTATGAGTAATTAACTGCTTAAATCACTTTTACACCGTGAAATGCTTGAACTGTTCTTATACTTAATACTGTTTCACATACATTTTACACCAAATAATTGAGTTATCTATTTTGGGAAACAGGTATTGATAAATGAAATGCAGAACTCGTTCAAAGACATCTATTGGGTGTGTCAGTTGATTTGAGTCTGTATTTTTGTTTTACTATTGCCTTGACTTAGATTGTAGTTTTGTCACAGAATGTCAAATGAGGAGTTTGTTAGATATTTAATGTAGTGGCTATTCTGTGAACAAAAAGGATTAGAGTTGATATGTTGTAAAAAGTCAAGGAGTAATGTGTGATTAGTATAAGTTGTGATATTTTAGATTTAGGGTTCGAAAATGGAAAAGAATGAAAAATGGCGCGGATTTTCGCAAGATTGTCGCCAGGCTTAACTCGAGCGTAAAAAATAGAAACTTCATCGCTCGCCTGTCGCCTCACCTTCGCTCGAGCGACAACCTGTCGCTAGCCCTTTGCTCGAGCGACATTGTTATCCGAAAAAATTTTAATTCATTTTTTAAAGGTTTTTTGTCCAGCCCATTCATTCACTAACTTACATATAAATACTTGAACGCCACAACACGTAATTTCCATGGTTGATTATTGAAAAAAAAAGCATGCTTTCATATTCTTTTCATCCTCAGAAGCATTCAACCTTCATTATTCAAATTGATCTCTTCTTGACGGTGAAAAACATCAATTTCAGAATCGAAATACCAAACTGCTGCTTCCTTGATATCTGTCAGAGTTTTTGAAGATCAAGGGAAGGTGACTGGAGGTCCAGTCGTTGAAGAACACAGTGTTCTTCCTTCATCCACAGGAGATAGACGATTTCATAAAGCTTGGAGTGGCTGCAGGTGAGCGCAATCTAGGAGAGATTTGGAAATTGCAGCTAGGAGTTGGTGCAGGAGCATAGAATCTATGAGAGCTGTCGGAATTGCAGTCAAGAGATCAAAGAGTACGTGTCGTCGTCTAGTCTGGTAGACTGTAAGTTATAAATAGTTTGTTGTGGATTGTTGACTAGCTAAGTGTCCGAAAATTTTACCAAATTGGATTTCTTCGTGATCAATTCTTGTGTTTATTTATTAGTTACATAACTGTGGTATTTCAACATATGATTAGTTGAATTGTATGTTTAATCATCTAGAAAAATAATTAATTAGTGAATTGTTGCTATTTAATTATTAAATAAAATTTTAATTCCGCATCACTTATTCACCCCCTCCCCCCCAGGTGTTGTTAGGGTCGAACTACGTATTTTCACTATAAATACATAACTTCCTCCTACAATGGAAGACACTCTTATATCATATAATGCACTAAATCTTGCAATCAAAGAGAGACAATTCATCATTCTTTTGGAAAATTAAGAGGTTTGATATAAGAATTCATTCAATTGAAAATCTAATCTTGATTTGTGGGCAAAGAGGAGAAATACACAACCTGAGATTAATCAAGAAACCAATGAAGAGATTTAAGAATTTCAAGATTTTCGCTCTTCTTCTTCATTCATGAAAAATTCAGGTGATGCTCTGCATAACAATTATGACTTCTTGTAACTTTGTAATGTTAGGCCAGATCTTTAGTTGCTAAGACATAGATGAACTCTCATTATGAATTTTTTAATATAATTTCAATGTTTTGACGCTTGATACATATATGTTTATTCTTGGATGATTATTATAAGAGTTAATAATTTTCAATTAATTAACTAGTAATTGAATTGTTATTTGATTTCTATTGTCATTCTAGAGAAGGAATAGAAATTTGGAGCATTATAATAATTGTTTTGAGGTTCGATAGAGGACACAGATATATCATTTACCTTGTATGATATCAATCGATGCTCTAGGGTTTTAATGCTTGCTTTCATGTTTGTATCTTTCATATGGATATATGAAGATCGCATGAGAGGACAAATTTAATTCTACTCGAGAGATTATTGAATAATCTAGGAATATTGATCAAGAAACAATATATATTATCATGATATTGAATTGCATTAAATTGAATCAAAAGTACATATTCAACCTAATCTTACAAAGCTTCTATACTGCTCATTAAAAAAACTAGTATAATTAATTAATTAGTATAAATACCATACAAACTGAGATATTCGATTAGAGTTATCACTAATTGATTCTAAATTAAATACATAGTTTTTGTGGGATGATACTTTTCTTATCATTATTTTACTTATCTACGATATCGTGCACTTGCAAAATTTTGTACGATCATAACCTCAGGGGTTAAATTTCTCTTTGATGTCATACTTCCCTCTCAATTTATAAACCTATATCAACTTACTAACATATATATTCACGTTAATAATTAATTTCTGTGAATAATTCTAAAGTAATTTGAAAAACAAGATATAGGTCAAACCAATTAATGGATATCCAGTAGCTATCACGCTTCTTTGACTTGGATAATTGCACATGAACATTATTTCTTACACCTTAAACATAAATGTTGCAATTATTAGTGCAAGTACTTGCGTAAGGGATTGTAATTGTTTACATAATTACTGACTCATTGAAGGAATCAATGAGACAATATTGTATAAAATATAATCAAAAGCTCCTCCATTCCTAGTTGAAAGCAAGCTAATTATAGATTTATGAGTAGTTTGTAAAGAAAAATAATTTCTAGTATCTTTTTGTTTGAATTTACCCATAAAATAAGTATCTTAGTCAATTAAACGCAGAATTTTCTGTTAGTTTCAGCGGCAAATTTCTGCAAACCCTCAAAGTCTCCCTAAGTCTATACAACCAATTGTGATTATCGAGTATTGCACGAGTGATATCTCCTTTATTCTCCATCTTCTACATAAATAAAATTCAAGGTTAAGCAAGAAAACCCTAACCCATTTTCATTTTAGTCCGAACATAAGTACTAATTATTTTTTTACGCCCCAAAAATTGATTTTAATTAGAATCATTAACAGAAATAATTAAATGATCCTCATGATATGTTTGAGTAGTTAAATAATTAAATAATTAAATGATCCTCATGATATGTTTGAGTAGTTAAATAATTAAATAACAATCTTGTTTCACGAGAGCATCAATGCGTACAAATTATTCGTTCAAATTGTATGATCACAGAAAAATTGTGCAGGAGGTTTTCCAATACTATAGCTACAGCATATTTATTCTAGTACTTTCAATTTATGAATGTGGGTTTACCAATTTCGCACCCAAACATTACTGATACCACACTGTTATGGACGACTTAACCTTTTTGTTAACTACATCAAACACCGTGTGGCCTTAACGTTGCCAAGTTCCTTCCCCTTGCAAGAACACGTTAAGTCCAACTCTTCACGACTCACGAATTCAACCCTTTGGAGGTTATATAAACTGCAACCGAACTTAAGAAAATAGGGACAAAAAGGTAGAAGAACAAGAACACAATGGTAGTTTTGGGAGAATGCATGAACTTTGTACAAATTGCAAATGAACTCACACAATTTCATAATGTGTCTCTCTCTATCCCTTCCACCTAATAAAGCGACACCATTGTACCTGTGTAACGTTGGAGCTTGCCCTTGAACTTCCACAAGTCTTTATCATTCTCCCAAGTTGCCTCATGAGATTCAGGCAGCTCCTTTCGTTTGATTAAGTACTGGATGCAATGATAAACACCACGTCGTCTTACTTTTTGGTCTGCCGACATTACCTCCATCTCCTTTTCGTATGACTTCTTCAAATTCAATACCAGTTGATAGATAAAAATTATTTATCGGTATATCTAATACTCTTCCCTGTCCTAAAAGCAGCAATGAATGCCGAGATTTTCATCATCTCAAGTTTCTATTGGTCAAGTGAATACACAGAGTATCCTTATTATTTGTCAATAAAAAAAATCAACACTGGTGAAATTGAGATCTGGAGTTTTATTTTTGTATATTAAATGTATGATCAAATGTGAAAAGACCATGACTGGGAAATTTTGATCCTATTTCTATGAAAGAGGTGAAAATTCGGGCATAATAGTCCATATTTGTTCTGCCTATTAATACGAAAGAATTCAAAAGAAAACTTCAAACTGATAGAATAGAAGTTCAAAGTTCACACCCTAAAAGAAATAATACCACATTTACAAACCAAGTCTTTTATACACAATGCTCTTACTGCTTTTGAAAATTTGAGATGCCCTAGTGAAGAGAACTAGTATTACCTGCAAATGTCGCTGCCTCTGTCATTTCACAGATATCGGGGTTGATTCTGTCACTGCTCATTTCCGTATATCCAAGAAAACCCATGTAATTGTTGCTGGAATCCATGCAACAAGAGAGAACATCATAGCTCTGATCATAATCAGAAATAGGACAAGACGATGAGTTTTCAGGCCCCAGAAAATTTTCAGTTATGCCAACATTTTCTAACTGATGAACAAGTGGGTAAGAATCGACATATTGTGGAGTTAACTCTTCAATAGCTTCAAAGGGATCCCTCCTAGAACACCCTAATTGCTCAAAACTATTAGGGTTTTCTTCGTACCAGGTGGTCGAATCTTTAAGGGTTTTGATTAGCAATTTTTCTCTTGTTCTTTCTCGTGCCCTTGCCCTTGCCTTCTCCCTAGACTCTCTCCTACTATTAGGTTTATACACTGGTTTTTGCAATACTCTATCATCTTGTTCATATGGGTTACTTAATAATCCTAAATTTTGTGCTCCAACTATTGATCCTGCACTGAATGCATTGCTTGAATTCTCTATTCCTGATAACACTTCGCACTCAGATGCAAAAGACTCACTCTTTGCATCACTACTGGAACTCTTCTTCTCTTTGGGACAATCTTTCTCGAGCTCCCTGATCGCCTTCTTCGATTTGGTGAACAGCCATTCGATGGTTTTACTTGCTTTATCATAGCCTAACATGTCTTGGAGATCAAAAAATTTACGCGCAACTTGAAGTGATAATCTCATTCTTCGATCTCTGATTCCTTGAGCTGTACAAATCTTGCTGTGCCTGTCCTTCTTCCTGGTTTTCTTCCTTGGTACTGCTCCAAAATTTCTCTTACTTTCTGGTGTAGTACCCAGTTTACGAATCGAGGCAGCTTCTTTTTCCTTGTTCAATTTTGAGAGTTTAGTATTGATTATTGGCCCCCAGTTTGTAGTATCCATGAATATCTGATTCTGATTAGGTACAACTTTATGTCCATTGATGATCTGATGCTGAGAAAATATTTGATCCAAGGGCAATTCATGATCATCTAAAGAAGGTAAAGGAAAGTGTAAGTGAAATGGAGGGTCTAGTCCTTGACTGGAACTAGGGTTTTGTTCATCATAAGTAAAAGACCCTTTGAAGGACTCAAAAGGGTTATTTCTGTTGGTTGAAGGAAACATGTCTGAGTGTTGTTTATCCCTAACTTTTGAAGCCCTTCAGGTGTAGTAGTTTGAATATTTCTGCACTACGGCAACATGAGGAGCTACTGCATCAAAAGATAATGGCGAGAGAGAGAGAGAACTAGTGTACCATCTTTCTTGTGAATGCTAGGGCTAAACTATTCCACTGTCAATGCCTAATAGAAGATGACTCAGTGCTGATAGTGATGGATTAAACAGGGAAATTACGGCTATGGTCATAAATGTTTACCGTATTTTTCACTTTGGTCCGCAACTTTCTCTTTTAACATGCGAGTCTCCAATCTTTTATTCTAGGAGCATTTTTTTTTTTTTTTAAATCAAACCACTACTTAGGTAATAATTTTATTAATAGGAAACAGGAAGGTACAAAATATTATTCAATAATGTCTTCACGTACTTCAATCGATATGAAAATTTGAATACAATCAACGCAGTTTAGCAGAGTTGGACATAAAAAAGAATGAGACGCAACGTAATCACCAATTTTATTCTTATCTTCATATATAATGGAATAATAAAGTAACACTACTTTGGGAACTAGGCAAAATCAGATTGCAGACTCTAGGTGATATGAAGAGAGTCACTTTCCATAAAGAGTTCCATAGCAAGGAGAAGATTGCAATAACCTCAGCATCATCAACCTCAAACCTATTGTTTTCCTAGATGCCCACTCCGCCACCTCCACCCATGGGCGGATTTAGTGTGGGGTAGTGGGATCAGCTGTCCGACACTAAATTTCAATTCAAATACCTTAAACTAAGATTTTTCAAAATTCTGCAAAAAATTTTCTTATAATTTTAATTTTGCCTCACAATTAAAATTTTGTGAAATTTGCTCCCACAACTCTTTTATCCTAATTCCGCCCTTATCACCACCCCTAAATGGTCACGATCAGTGCCAATATATCAATCCTCTTCCCGAACAATCAGATTTGTATTCATCTCGACCTACCAAGGTGTTAGTTTCGATAAAAGAGAATTTTAACTTTACAATCAAATATACAAATAAATAAAGAATAAACTTAAAACAAAATTATAACACAAAGCAAATTACAAAATGTTACTTTGAATTCCATCTTAAAATGTCAACATTCTTAAGAGGAGTAATCGAAATCCTTATAAATTGGTTTATGTTTTTATCTTTATTAAATGTGCGATTTTGTCTTTTAATATGCCCCCATAAGATGGTGGCTCTTTGGGTCAAACAATTCATGAAATCCGTGTACTCAATTTTTAGTTTTTGTCGAATTGAAACGGATCAAATTTCTTGTTGGAGATTAATGGACACTAATATCATGTTAAGACTTAAGAAAAGTGGCTCAAACGCTTAAAAGTTTGTCTATATTTTCATTTTTATTCGATGTGGGATTCATCCCTTAATATGAAAAATATTTAATAAGATATCTAAGATACTTTCGACATTTTTAAAAATTACATAATCTTCCACTAATTTTTCCACAAAAAATTGTCCCGTCAACCAAAAATAAATTTTGTAGTTCCTAGTTTATCCTTCTATTTCATAATATATCTGAAACTCTTATGAGGATATGTAAACTATTTTTATTTCTTACTATATTTTATTTGTGTGGAAGTATTTCTTTAGTTAAAGTATATATGCTAGTGAGTGGATGCATCACAGCTAACCACCTGAAATAAAGAGAATCGAAGTGAATTGATGGAATTTCTACGTCTCTCTCCCCTACTGTTTGTGGCTATTTGCCTTAATGAATTTTGTTTCGTTATGAAAAATAAAAAATGAATATTTATTTCCCAAGAGAAGTTTGTATAATTTCTTAAAAAAATATATTGTAAACTTTTATTTGGAGCTTGTTTGATAAACATTACTTTTGAATAATGCATTTTAGAATGGTAGATTGTGAGAGAATGTGTGGTTAAAAAATAATGAATGATTTTGAATTTACGTGTAATATTATTTATTAAAGAATGTATGATTGAAAAAAAGATGAAAAAAATGAATTTTAGCCCTTGTTTGAGCCATATTATTTTTTCATTCTCATTCTTCTACTCATTTTCAACCACACATTTTTCAATAAAATAATATTTTCCATCACATCAATAATTTTTCCCTCTTTTTCAATTATATATTCTCCATCGATTTACTATCCTAAAATATATTTTTTAAAAATAATGTGATTCAAACACATCATTAAAAATAACGCGTATCAAATAAGTGCTTGGTATTCATCAACTGCTTAATCAGAGAGAGAGAGAGAGAGAGAGAGAGAGGCCCTTCGACAGGTGGTAAAGACCCTAAGAAATTGCAGTCAATTATAATTGTGTACAACCCTACAGACCTAGGTGTTAAGGGCAGGACAATTATTAAAATCACTATTAAACCTACTTTATTTCCAATTGTTTCTTTGACCGAGAGACTATCCTATACAATTTTAAAGCCCTCTCTCTGTCTGTGATTTATTATTCAAGTTATTTTCTTTCTAGTTTAAAAATACACTCCCTTTTAAGTTTTTTTTCATCAATCAAGAAGTGGATATTACAGCTGATGGCTGTCGATCAAATAATGTAGGCTTAGCAAGTTGAGCTCCACAGACAAGAATGGAGTATGGCATCAATGCCTACTGTCTCCCTACTGATTCAAATATCTATAGGTTTTGAAATTGGGTATGTACTTCATTGACTGATTTCAAGGCTTGTGAGACGAAGTTGGAGTGTTCTCTATCATGGTATATTGGTCAATGTGAAATTATATTTAAATAAAAATGAAAGTAAAAAATTGAAGGGAAAAATGCATAGAAGCCTTTTTAAAAATTATGAAGTTGAAAGGGCGTATACATATATATCAATACTGGTTTTCTAAATATAGGTGCTTAACTAGCTAACCACTCGGATGACATGTCAAACTACAATAGATAGTGGTGATTACGTCCAAAGAATAACACGATAGTTGTAGTACAGTTTTGAGTGTGGATTTCAGAGGGAGATGGAAAAAATGCTCAAATGATCAAAAATGATGTTTTCTCGTTTGTGAAGTAGAATTTGTTGTTCGAATAAAATTAATAATTCAATGTTTGAAATAATGAAATCAAGATTAATTTTTTGAAGTAGCGAAGCATTGGAGTTCCTTCAATTGGATATGATTAATCTCATCAATTATTCATTTTTTTTATAACTTAATTAGAGGCATTCGTCCCAACTCTCTAATTAGAGGATATAACATTACAAATCACCTTAATTCAATTGTAATCCTAGAATCTAAACTTCCTATAACACAATTGCACTATTTTTTATCGAAATAAGATCGAGAATCAACCATATACATCAAGCATAACGCAGTAATCAATCCACCAATAAAGTAAAATTGAAATCAAAACTCAATAAATAGTTTAATTCTTCGATGGAAAAAGCATGACCAATTCTATGAAAAATCTAGTAAAAATTAAGCCAATTCCAAAATATTTATGAAAAGAAAATCTAAATTCTAGAATTTTTTGACAATGAAAAATAGAATTACATGAATAAAAAGAAGAGAAATCATCAATTCCAATAGAGTTCTTTCATAGTTTCACCAATGTTTTTAGTTCTTCATCGATATTGTTAAGCAAAAACTAGAGAAAAATATGTATGGAGGCGTCTACCCTCGTTCTCGTATGTTCTAGGGTTGAAATATTGTGAAAGATGTTGGTTTCCATAAGAGTTTGACGTAAATTAGGAAATTGAAATCGCGTCAAAATTTACTACTATGCGACCGCATAGTAGTCAAAATTTAATACTATGCCTTCCAAGTCATCTTTTGATATTTACAATTTGGTCCCTGAACTTTCATTTCCTTCAATTTGGTCTTTTTTCCTTGATTCTCCTTAGTCTCGCTATATTCATCACGTTGTACTACAAAACGTAAATCACATAGAATTAAGCTATATTTCAACATATAAATCAATAATATTCCATATTTTGACAATAAAATAAGTGTGTAAAAATGTACGTATCAAGTGGAAGATAATAATTTGTTACAAAACTGATTATACTACCATTGTAGTGTGCCACGTCATTGTTGGTTAGCATAAGTTAATGCTAAGCATCGACCGGTGTTTAGGAGATCTAGTACACACACACACACACTTAAAATGGAATTTTTTGTTAAGCCCCTGTTTAAGAACCATTAAAAAATTATTATTTTTTAAATTCATTTTTAATCACACATTCTCAACTTCTTCATACTTTTTAATTATATATTTTCAAAAAATCACTATTTCAAAATGAATTTTCAAAACTTAATTTTCTCAAAAAATTCATTTTAATAATTGTCAACACACGGGCTAATTCAAATCATCATAACTTTATGGAAAATAAAGAAAGAGTCAATAAGATGAACCCATTCGCAGCTAAAGAAGCAAACTTGTGGACCAAATTTGCACATTCGACATTTACATTAATTGATAAAGCCTCATCATCGAATTAGATCGAGGCATTCCTTGTAAAGCTAAAATCTGAGTTCAATCTATGGATTATCCTCAACGTGTCGCATTCAATTGCTAAAATCTTTAGTCTTTGGCTCTTGGCTTAGAGGAGGCCTTCCTGTAATGCAAGCGCTTCCGCATCTTCTGGTGAGGATGCTTCCATAATATGTTGTGCACCTGCATTAAAACCATTCCCTCATGAACCCAAATAATTAAGCCCACGCCAATATACGACACCCCTGGGCGCACTGCCTCATCTATATTCACTTTGAGATCTCCTAAATGCGGTCTCTACCATAAGACTGTTCTTCACATCTTTTCTGATCTCGACTATGAATGGCTAAGAATTCATTATAGATGTTGGGATAGTATTTTTCTTTCATGAACAAGCCCATTTCGTGCACCCAAACTCAACCACAGGGTCCAAACAATACAAGCAAATCCTCCTTCGAACATATGCATGTAGTAAAGTATCATTAGCTTTGGAGTTAATTCTTTTTTTAATCACAAAACAGTAGCTCGTCGATTTCCAGATTCTTGTGCATATGGACAGCCAAACAAAGCATGTATGCAGGTCCTAGGTGCACTGCACCTGTCACTATGATTACTGCCACCGATCTCTCGCTGCTCCAAAAAATTTGATTATTCATTTTTTAGGGATTTTAAGTTACCATATGTTATTCCACACCGAGATAGAGTATAACAACTTGAGCCAACCTGATTAATATTCTCATTCAATAAAATTCTATAGCCACTACGAATAGAACATCTCTTTGTCGTCATAATGCCAAATAAGCTTATCTTGTCGACATTGCATGCTTAGAGGAATGGCAAGAATGCATTCATGGTATTACAAGTCAGCAATCTGATGTAGCAAAGCCAATGAAAAAAGCTAAAGCTGAAGATAGTTACAAAAGCTGAGCTGGAATAAATCAGGTGTCAGTTGAACAGTTAGAATGCAGTTAGTTGAATTGTAGCTTGCAGCTTAATAGAAATTTCTAAATAGAATCAATGTACTAGCAACAATTCATTCATTCAATACAGAAAACAAAAGAAAAGAAAGTCTGATTCTCTTTATGATCTCTCTTTCTTTCCTCTATTAGATTTTTTGATGGTATCGATCACTATCTAGTGTCTTCTACTGCGTTCTAGATTTTCTTCTTTGTTGATTGTTATCATCGCTGCTAATGATTTTTCTAATCGTTTGTTCTTAGCAAACAATGACAATCCTGGTACAACATGGGTTTCTCAAGTACTTGATGGATCTAACTATTTTCCTGGGAAAAGATTGATGTCCATGGTCATTTCTGCTAAGAACAAGCTTGACTTTGTCAATGGAGTTCTCTCAAAGCCATCTACTAATGATTCTTCTTATCAAGCATGCATTCGTTGTAATGACATGGTTTTCTCTTGACTCTTAGACTCCTTGAGTGAAGATATTGCTACTAGGAATTCAACTTATTCGCCATAGCTCAGACCCTGTTGTTGACCTTATTTCCTTCTTTTTAGAAAAAGTACAGACGATACTAACAATTTTAATAAGTGAGAGTTGAGAAAATAAATGAAGAGAAGAAGATTGCAGGGGAATTGCTCTTCCTATTGATGTA
This sequence comes from Fraxinus quadrangulata, assembly GCA_903798255.1. Lineage (NCBI taxonomy): Eukaryota > Viridiplantae > Streptophyta > Magnoliopsida > Lamiales > Oleaceae > Fraxinus > Fraxinus quadrangulata. The sequence continues at coordinate 18,061 of CAIGRB010093950.1, read as the reverse complement.
TTTGCTTAACCTTTTACAATGTATAAAGCTCCATATTTATAGTATTTACATGTATGAATAAAAAGATCTGATTTTCTAACTAATTCTATAGAAAATCCCTAACAGAATGATAGCTCATGTATTCTAGAATCATCCTTTTTATTGCTGGCAGTGTGCTGAGCTATGAGAAGTCGTGGCTAAGGTGGAATGTTGTGGTGATTCTAGCATCCCCACGCAAGATGGATAGTGGATGTCAATGACTCCCATCTTGAGCAAGAAAGAATAAAACAAAGAAGAATGAAGTGCTTTGGTGAAAATGTCAGCCAGTTGGAAGTGTGATGGTGTGTATGCAATAGAGATCAGACCCTCTTGAATTTTATCCTGAATTAGATGACAATCTAATTCAATATGTTTGGTCCTCTCATGGAAAATGGGGTTGGAGGCAATGTGCAGAGCAGATTTGCTATCACAATGAAGGGTAGCTGGTTGAGGATGTAGACTTGTGAGATCAGTAAGCAAGTATTTCAACCAAACAAGCTCACATGAGGCAGCAGCCATGGATCTATATTCGGCTTCAGCAGAGCTTCGAGAAACTGTGGTTTGCTTCTTGCATTTCCATGAGATAAGTGACTTTCCAAGGAAGATGCAATAGCCAGTGGTTGACCTTCTGGTGTCAGGACAAGAAGCCCAATCCGAGTCATAGTATGATGTAAGTTGATAAGTTGAAGATGAGGGAAAAAATAATCCTTGGCCAGGAGACTTTTTTACATAATGCAGAATTTTGTAAGCTACCTGAAGGTGCAGAACACGAGGTGTACTCATTTATTGGCTGAGCAGATTAACTAAGAAGGATAGATCAGGCCGTGTGATGGTCAAGTAGAGAAGTCTTCCAATGAGTCTTCTGAATTTAGAGGGATCAGGTAGCAACTTGCCTTAATCTTTACTGAACTTAAGATTTGGATCCGTAGGAATTAAACAGGGCTTACAACCAAGTAAATAGGCATCATGCAAAATGTCTATGGCATATTTTCTTTGGCATAGTTGAATACCACTGGATTTTCGGGCTATTTCCAAGCCAATGAAGTACTTAAGAGTCCCAAGGTCTTTTATTTTGAATTGTGAATCCAAAAATGCTTTGAGAGCAGAAATGCCATGATGATCATTTGATGCCACAATTATATCATCGACATAAACAAGTAATGCTATAAAAGATTGGTCAGATCATTTTGTAAAAAGACTATAATCAGCTCGGGACTGAGTAAAACCAAAATGGAGCAAGGAAGTGGAGAATTTAGCATACCATTATCGAGAGGCCTATTTAAGGCCATACAAGCTCTTTCTTAACTTGCAAACCTTGTTGTGTCCTTGAACTACATATCCAGGAGGTATTTTTCGTAAAGACTTCTTCATCCAATTCGCCATGTAGAAAGGCATTATTAACATCAAATTGCCGTAGAAACCAGCCTTTGATGGTAGAAACAACTAGTAGGGTCTTGAACGTTACAAGTTTAGCAACTGAAAAAAAGGTTTCATGGTAATCAAGCCCCTCTTCTTGGGTGTAGCCTTTGGCAACTAAATGTGCCTTGTATCTCTCAATTATCCCATCTGAATTGTATTTGATTTTGTAGACCCATTTGGAGCCAATAGCTTTCTTTCCAATGGGCAGATCAATGATATCCCATGTGTTATTCAATTCTAAAGTAGCAATCAAATTGTCCATGGCTTTGCGCCAATCTAAGCTCTTCACAGCTTGTGCATAGGAGTTTGGTTCAGTATGATTAAGGATAGAAGTAGCAAAAGTAGCATGTGTTTGTGATAATTTGGCATGAGATAAAACAGAAGATAATGGATAGAGAGGAGTAAGTGCAGTACCTGTTACCTTGGAGCGAGATGGAGAAGTAGTAGGCACAATGACCTATTGATAGTAGTAATCTTGAAGGTAGGGGGAGGTTTCTTTGATCTGTGTGATCTGCGATGAGGGGTTTGAGTTTGTAAAGAGGTATGTTCAGAAATGGATGGGTTGGAAGAATGAAAAATGTTAGAAGAAGAGGTGTTAGGAGTATTTTCAGAAGGAGGAGGTGAAGTAGGGGAAGGAATGGGGGAAGAAATATTTTTTGAAGTGATGTCAGTTTGAAGTGAAGGGGTAGTGTGTACTGGGATGGGAGGTGGGACTGAAGCTAGTGAGAGTGGTTGTGAAGTAGAGGGGATGGTGATACTTTTATAGGGAAATATTTGTTCATAGAAGATGACATCATGGGAGTGAAAGATGGACTTAGTTTCCAAGTCAAGTAACTTGTAGCCTTTAATGCCAAAGGGGTAGCTAAGTAGTATGCACCTTTTTGTTCGGGAATCAAACTTGTGCCTATTTTGTTTTAATGTAGAGGGATAACATAGGCAGTCGAATGTTCTCAAATGAGTGTAAGTTGGTTTGGCTTGAAAAAGGAGCTCGTAGAGTGTTTGATTTTGTAAATTGGAAGATGGTGTTCTGTTAATGAGGTAAGTGGCAGTTAAAATACAATCACTCCAAAAGGAAAGGAGAATGTTAGATTGGAATTTTAAGGCACGAGCAACATTTAAAATGTGTTGGTGCTTTCGTTCGACAACTCCATTTTGTTGGGGGGTCTCAACGCAACTCTTTTGATGTATGATACGTTTTTGTATATAGAAATTTGTCATTGCAAATTCATTGCCATTATCAGATCGAATGACTTTAATCTTTGTGTGGAATTGTGTTTCAACAAGGGAACAAAATGATTGGAGAATTGGTCTGGTTTGGGATTTATTTTTCATTAGATAAACCCATGTGGATCTTGAGAAGTCGTCAACAATAGTTAAAAAATATTTGGATCCATCATGTGCCATTTGGGAACAAGGTCCCCATATGTCACAATGAATGAGATCAAATGGTTTTAATGCTCGAGTGTTACTAATTGGAAACGGTAATCTATGATGTTTAGATAAATGGCAAGTGGAACAAGGAACTTGGTGATTTATTAATTTCAAATGTGGTAAATGTTGTTGCAATAAAGATAAACGCGAGTCAGACAAGTGACCCATTCTACAATGCCATAGATTCTGATCATTTGCAGGAGTAACTGAAGCAAAAATGGGAGAGTGATTAAAAGGTAATTGAGACAAAATAGAAGAGAGGGCTGCAAGGGACACTTCTGTCAACTGTAGCTGATAAAGGCCACCGTTAGCCTCACCCTTCCCAATCGTGCTCCAAGAGAAAAGGTCATGCATATAACATTCATTATGAAAAAAAATGACGCAACAGTTAAGGTCTTGAATTAATTTTTGGGCTGAAAGAAGATTAATATTAAAAGATGGAAGGCATAATACATCTTTGAGAGTGAGATTCTTATTGATTTGAACAATGCCCTTGTGAGTAACATTGGCATGAGTGTCATTTGGAAATTTAACTTGAAAATGCACTTTGCTAGGCAAAGAAGTGTAAATTGATGTGCAGCAGATCATGTGATTTGTTGCACCCGTGTCTATGATCCAAGGAATGTTGTGTGAAAATGTTTTTGTGAAAGACTGAGAAACAAGATGATATACCAAACATGGTGGAAGCTGAGGGATAATTAGAGCTAACTTGAGATATAACAGTGGACTGAACTTGATTGGTAGCAGGCTGTGTAACTTGAGACTGGAGCAAAGCAATGAGCTGTTGATATTGCTTTTTTGTTATAGCTACTTGGGATTCCTCAGTGATCTATTCTTGGCTGGAAAGACTGGCTTGATGGACAGAAAGCTCAAAACCTGTGCTTCGATTGGCAAGTTTATAGCCTGGTGGATAGCCATGTAATTTGTAACATCTATCAACATTATGACCAGGGAGATTACAGTGAATGCATGTTGGCTTTTCAAGGTAAGGATTGGCCTTGAAAAATTTGTCCAAAGAATGGCCAAAAACTTTGCAAAAAGTGAAGAAAAGTCTTTATCTCCTTTGAGAACCAAAATGTCTGGTGTTGTCCTGGGTGTTTGGAAAATGACTTTTGGCAGCCAAAGCAAGAGTTTCATATAGATTGGGAATATGAGAGATCTGTTTATGCTTTTCTTCTTGTTAAACAAGGGCATAAACTTCACTTAAGGTGGGGATGGGTTTGATGAGAATGATCTGGGCTTTAATGTTGGTAAAAGAATCATTAAGTCCCATAAGGAATTTCATCATCCAGTCATGTTGTTGGTTCTCAAGCACATGTTTCATAGCACCAGAAGTGTAAGATGGGATGAATTCAAAGTTGAGAAGCTCATCAAACAAACCTTTCAACTTAGAGAAATAGAGCCTGATAGAATCATCACCTTAGGTAAGGGAATGGATTGACTATTTCAATTCATAAATTCATGATCCATTATTTTGTGAAAAACCCTGTTCCAACTCAAGCCATAAGGCATGAGCTGTCTCAACATACACAACATTATTTTTTATTTCAAGGGACATAGCATTTTGGAGCCAAGTCACAACCATATCATTGCATTCAAGCCATGGTTCTAACAGGGCATCATTTGGGGCGGTAGGTTCACAGAGAAGGCCATCAATGAAATCAAGTTTCTTCTTGATTCTAAGTGAACGACGTACTGTACGAGCCCAAGAATGGTAATTATTAGCTGCGAGTAGATGATTTGTAAGAAGAGTTCCAAGACCATCATTTGGGTTGAGAAAATATGGATTGGAGTGGTCTTTAGGGTTGGTATTGATGGATGGATTGTTATCGACAAAAGAATTGGGGTTGACTGATGAATCGGTGTTTTCTATAGACATTTCTGGCTCTAATACCATAACAGTTTTAATAAACTGAGAGTTGAGAAAATAAATGAAAATAAGAAGATTGCAGGGGAATTGCTCTTCATATTGATATATTTTCTTAACCTTTTACAATATACAAAAGCTTTGTCTGTGTTTGGAGTACTGGATAGCGAAGGTGTTGAGTCATGTAGTTAGTGCTGTAGGACGTCCTCTCCTTGCAGATGCAATCACTCTTACACATAAACGTCTTAGCTTTGCCTGTGTTTGTGTAGAGATTAATGATTTGATTGGATGGCTATTCGTGCTGAGTTTGAATGGGTTGCTAAGGATAAGCCTAATGAGAGTAAATATTAGGAAAAACTTGCCAAGGTTTGCATTACTAAGGAAAAGGCTGGCCCGAGTAGTGTAGCTAATGAGAAACAACATATCGATGATGATTGGACCCATGTCTCATATATGAAGAAGTCTACAGGTAGTGTTGTTGATTTAGGTGTTGTTGTTCTTATTAAAGAAGATGCCATTCATACTTTGGCTAATAATTCTAAAGAGGTTCAGGGAGAGGTTGATCAGAAATCTTTGCATAGTGGTCTTGATAAACAAATGGTGGTTTTCAAGATGGCTCATGGATTTTCATATAGTGATCTTGATAAATAGTGTGGCCTCGAATTCTAATGTATCTCCTACATTAGAATTACAAATGGTGCCTAATGAGACTACTGAACTAGGGAAGAAAGGGAAGTAAATCCAGCTCCACTTGCCATTCTGAATGAAGATGATAGTGATTCTTCTCCTCATCATTCTAATACGTTGGCAACAAAAGCTATAGATTCACTTAAGAAGAAGAATACGTCGGGAGGAAGCATAAGAAGGGCAAGAAGCATCACTCCCCTAGGGGAGGTAGATGACGTTATGTATATTGAGGTTGTGGTTTTCTCATTGACTCTAATTATGTTTTTTAGATGCTGGAATGTTAGAGGGCTAAATGACCCCCTTAAACAATTTGAAGTAAAGAGCCTCATTCTTCCTATAGGATTTCTTTGTGTGGGTTGGTGGAAACTAAAGTTAAGGAGATCAATAAAAATAAGGTGGCAAGAGCCATTTTCCCGTCATGGAGTGTCCTTACTAATTATAATTGTTCTCTCCTTTGTAGAATTTGGGTATGTTGGACTCCAAATGATGAGGATATTTTGCTTGTGGGTTGCTCACCTCAAGCTATCCATGTTCGTGTTAGTGCATATAATGGTAAATGGAGTTGTATGGTATCAGTGGTATATGGGGATAATATCCCAGTTAAACATGTTGATCTATGGGTTGATTTAATAGCTAGGGATGGAGGGTTTGCACACTTGCCAAGGTGCAAGGTGGTTCTTCTTCTTAGCCTGCATGGCAAGGCCATTTTGGAAATTGCATGGCAACAAAGGTTTTGGATGATTTAAAGTTTGATGGAAGTTTGTATACATTGTCTAATAAGCATGTCTCTGATCCTACTCTTAAGAAGCTAGATCGTGTCTTGGTAAATTCGAAGTGGGAGGGTAAGTTTCAGGGATCGAAAGCTACTTTTCTTACTGCTGGTGTGTCAGATTATTCTCTTATGATTGTGAAACTTGCAGAGCTACCATGCAGGAAGATTCCATTATGTTTCTTTGATTATTGGATATATCACCCGAATTCTTCCCTTTTGTATCTCAGATTTGTGGTGAATTGATTGTGAGAACTCCTATGTTTTGTTTACAATCGAAGTTGAAGAAGTTGAAGCTTGCCTTGAAAGATTTTAATAAGGAGCATTTTTCATGTCTACCTAGGAAAAGTTACTTGAGTTTGGGTTGATTTAGAGCATGTTCAACGTTTGATTCAACATTCTCCTTTGGATTCATCTCTACACGGTGAAGAGGCTCGGCTATGAAAGAAATTTAGCGAGTTGAGTAAACTGGGGAGGGCTTTTTAAGACAAAAAGCTTGTGTTAAGTGGCTGAATTTAGGGGATCAGAATACTGCTTTCTTCTTTAAGACTATGAAAATTCATATGGTAAGAGTAAGGTGGTTTCCATTTGTAGAGATGATGGTACAAGAGTAGAGGAGCCGCATGAGATTAGTAAAGTTATGGTTGAATTTATCAAAATCTCCTTGGACAGCAGCCTAGCGGTGAGGGTTTGGATATGGACTTGCTTAGAAGAGCCCTTCCTAAGAGTATTCCAGAAGTGCATAACAAAACCCTTGATAGAGATATGTCATTTGAGGAGATTAATGAGGTTTTGTTCTCTTTGAAAGATAATAAGGCTTCGGGGCCAGATGTTTTTAATGCAGGTTTCTTCAAGAGGGCTTTGATTATTGTGGAGAATGATGTTGTATGTGCCATCAAGTCTTTCTTTGACTCGAGGCGTCTATTGAAGCAAGTTAATGCTATTACCATTGCATTGGTCACTAAGGTTCCAAATCCTTCTCAGGTAAAGGACTTTAAGCATATCTCTTGTTGCAATACTATTTATAAATATGTTGCTAAGCTTATTGCCAATATAGTCAAAATGGTATTTCCAGACATTGTTGGATCTCAACAAACTGCTTTTGTTAAAGGGAGACATATTAGTGATAATATCCTTCTTTCCCAAGAGCCGTTGAGGAATTATCACCTTAATGGAGGACTGCCTAGGTTTGCTCTTAAGGTTGATCTCATGAAAGCCTATGATTCTGTTAGTTGAAATTTTCTCTTTACGGTCTTAAGGGTGTTTGGTTTTTTGGAGAGGGTTGTTACATGGAATACCACTCGGTTTTCGATTTCCATTAATGAAGAGTTGCATGGTTTCTTTGTTGGTGGGAGAGGATTGAGTCAGGGAGATACTTTGTCATCTTATTTTTTTGTCTTGGCAATAGAGGTCTTTTCAGGGTTTATGGGGTTGATGGTTGTTGAGCAGAAGTTTAAATACCATTGGAGTTTTGAGAAGGAAAAGATCACCTACTTGTCTTTTGTAGAGCTGATGTTGGTTCTGTTTCTCTCATTGGAGAGTGCCTTAGTTGATTCAAAGCACTCTCTGGTCTTATTCCTAATCCAAATAAGAGTAATCTATTTGCTAGTGGTGTTTCTTCATATCTTAAGGATCAGTTGCTTGATGTTTTGGGGTATAAGGAGGTCGTGCTACTGGTATGTTATCTTGGTATTCCAGTTATCCATACCAAATTGAGGGATTTAGATTGTAATGTGTTGGTAGATCTTATTATAGGTAGGGCTAAAATTTGGACTTGTCGCGTGCTCTCCTACGCATGTAGGTTACAACTTATTAAGTTTGTTCTTTTTTCTATTCAAGTTTATTGGTCTTCAATACTTATTTTACCTAAGGCTATGATCAAGCAAGTGGAGGTAACTCCACGGGTTGTGACCTTGGCACTGGTGGTACTAAAGTGGCTTGTTCAAAGATTTGTATGCTTAATGAGGATGGTGGTTTGGGTCTGTAGAACATGGAGATTTAGAATAAGGTTACCATGTTAAAGCACCTTTGGTCCCTTTGTACGGATTCTGCCTCCTTTCTTTAGGTTACATGGGCACGATGTTTCTTACTTAAAGGTAGAAGTATTTGGGAATTGAAGTGTCCCGGGATTGCTCTTGGAATTGGAGGAAGATTCTTAGACGTCGGGATATGGGGAGGAACAAAATGCAATTCAGAATTGGTAATGGTAGACTTGCTTCGCTTTGGTTTGATAATTGGCATCCTCTTGGCCCTTTGGAGAATATTTTTGGCGAGAAGATGATTCATGACTCTAGATTGAGTAGACAAGTTAAAGTGGCAGAGATTGTTGAGAGTGATACTTGGAGGTGGCCATCAGCTCATTTTCCGACTTTTTTTTACTTGATGCAAGGTACGCTTGACACTTTTCAGTTGGATAGTACTAGAGAGGATGTTTCGCGATGGGTGGATAATGTGCACGGAATCTACTCTGTTTGGATGTTTAGTAGTCTATTTGACTTCACTGCCCTAGGGTGACCTGGCATCATGTTGTATGGTTCCCTAAGTATATTCCCCATCATGCATTTATCCTTTGGCTAGTAATCCAAGGTGGCCTCTCTACATAGATAAAGCTTCTTCATTTTGGTTTGTTACAGTCTATCATTGTGTGTTGTGTGGTAGTTCGGTGGAGGATTTTGATCATCTCTTCTTTGCATGCCCCTTTTTTTGTGAGCATTTGGCATGCCATGCATGCTAAATGTAACCTGCATTGGGTTCAGCGGAGTTCGATAGAAACTCTTTCTTGGATGGAGCAGTTTCGTGGGAGATCAGTGTGCTACATTGTTATTCGTTTGATGTTTGTGATTTTGATTTATGCTATTTGGCGTGAGCGTAATGCCCAAGGTGATGCTTCTAAACATGAGTCTATCGTTATTTGGGACATTGTTTTTTTTGTTTGTGCACGAGTGGATTTATGTAGGGGCTTGGTTCCATTTGATGAGAATAGATGGTTCCAACGCTCGAGGGTTTTTTCTACGGATATTTTTGATTGTCGTGGCTACGTTATTAACACTAATCTAGACTATTGTTTTTGTGTTAGGAAGCATATATTTCTAGCCTTGATTTTTGGGGGTATGCTCCTGTGATCTTGCACTTTAATTTCATACTTGGATATTGAATACTTACATTATCCAAACAAATTTTGCTACTAATGTTCTTTATATTGCTATTGCATCTAATTTGTGGAAAGAATTAGATGTGTGGAAATTAGTTGCAGTGATCGTCCTCTGTATTTCCCTATTTCCATAGCCCTGTTTTTGTTCCTCTAAAGTCTACTAGTTTCATACGAGTGAGATAAGTGCAGTATAAATTTTTCCCTTGATTCATACGCATCAAATTAGTGTAATTTTACTAAAAATTGTAATCTCGACCAACATATTTTTGCTTGAAGTTTTGCACGAGAGTCTCTCTCTTAGGATACAATGAAAAATCAGTAAAAATCAAGCACTTCATTTTTACTCCAACGAATTAATTTTTTGTCAAAGCAGGACCACGAAAAAAAAATGAGAACAACATGCACACAAAGTATGGAATTTCCGGTGGTGAATAATGTAAAAACGAGCTCCATTATAGACTTGGCTCCATGAACTGTGAATTTAATCCATTTAGACACACGCCATTAATTTCATATTATAATGGCAATAACTATTGAAGTTTCAATAGTTTCAGAAGTTAAAAGGTCAGTTGGAGAAAGCAAAATGTGGACACTCCTAAGGGGTCAATTTTGGTTTGTTCGATCCGACATTCATGTACATAGGTCGCACTCGCACACAAGTTCAAGATTCAATGTACAATTCGATCTGTGATTCACACCCTCCCCTACGCGTGCGTGAAGAGATTTTTTATGCTACACATCATTACACCATTACATAGTGTAGCTACGTATAAAGTAATATTTACTTTCATAAACTTCCTATGTTAGCCAAACTTAAATATAGTTTTTTCCTCCAAGTACAAATCATCTTCCAATGATCTACTTTGAACTTCAATTTCTCATTCACCCATTTATCATTTTTGGTAAGCAAATGTATAATTTTTGGCTTACATGGATAAGATCCAACCAAACTAGAGAGGTAAAAGAAGCTAGTGTTGTGATTTCAACATTATAATAAACATCTCAAATGAGAAATTTAAGCAGCGAGAAATAATATATTTGACCATCAATGATCGAGAATTGAATCAACTTAAGAGTTTATGGTGATTGACTTGACTATACACTCATACATTGGTTTAATTTAGAAGATGGGGACAAACTAGGAATGAATTGCGAGATAAAGGGCTTCAATTGCAATGAGGAGAACTTGAGCTAAAAAAAAAGATGAAATCATGACTCAAAATGCAACAGAGCACAAAGTGAACCCTTGATATCGCAAGGGTTAACCCTGTGCGATCACAATGGATTTCGAGGCAGAAGGTGAACTTACATTCAGTTGCATGTGCAATCGTAGCGCAGTGTACTATGCAATTACATATTCAATCCTGGACAAAAGATTTTGTTTTCTTTTTAATGTCAACCTCTTCATGAAAAGTAAATGGTCACGTTTTAACCTAATTTTGGAGGTTCAATTTAGTATTCTTGATATCATGATGTGGAGAAGAGAGCTAGAAAGAGTTCAAAAAAATTACATAAAAAGCATGAAGATTTGTGGTTCGAAATTGAAGATCCAAAGTAATTAAAAAAAATTAAAATTAATTGAAGTTTCAATTGAAGGAATTCAATTGACGTGAAATTGATTCTCTTTCATATCTTTGCAATTATAAATCATGTGATGAATATTCAATAGTATTTCATACTTTTATGTAATATCATGTTAGCCTAAATTCATCTAGTGTTGGGAGGATAATGCAAACCTTTAAAACTTTTCCAAAATCATCTCCACGTGCATTTGGAAGTATTTAGTATAAAATTTAGTAAACATTGATAAAAGAATAAAAAATAAAAAATAAATCTCAAATCATCCATTGTGTTTCTCCTTTGTATTTGATCACGAATTGATAAAATTCAAAATAAAGTTTAATCCTCGTGAGAACGATATCTTGTACTTTTTTACATTATTTCTTGTCACTAATTTTATACGTTTGCAATATTTCACCAAATAAATAGCCAAAGTTAGGTTTCATCACTTGTCTTCACTTTACAAATTAATGACTTAGAAAAACTCAACCCTTGTTGTAAAAAAAATAAAAAATAAAAAATAAATAAAAATAAAAAAGGACCTTAGAGAAAACTGAAATAACTAGTAGATGTTAGAATTGAACCGGGTTCAATTGGCTGCTCCCATAATTTGGCAAAATCGTGTCTTATGAAAATGTAACTTTACTTATACTAAGGTCTCGCTGGATGATTGACAAGTGGACTTACTGCAGCCGTTGGATCTACTTCTGGATGGTTCTATCACTTAATGCCATTTCATTTTTGGCATTATCAAGATGAGTTCTAGGGTTTTCATTACTCTTTTCTCTATTCTCTCTTGCTGCGCCATTTGAGTGCTTCTCTCTAATTACTCTCTGTAAATCAAGATCAAATCCCTAATTTGAGATGGTATTAAATGATTGAATGATTCCTTAGTGGATTTAGTGGATATATTCTGAGTGAATACTTGTAAGAGGTGTTCGTGTGGCTGTATAGTTGATTATTTGTGGTTCGAGTGAATCAACTGATGTATTGTGAGAGATAAGTGTTTTTGTACTCTTTCTGTGATTGTTTCTGAACATTCTTGTAATCTTATTGCCAATTTGGGCTATGTAGTGGAACCGAGCATAATCCATAAAGTTGGATACTCAACGGGGGATGTATGTGTTAGAAGTGGTCACCGAACCTCCGGAGCTTAGGCCGAAACATATCGATTGTATTTTTTTAATTATGCACTTTATTTTCAGTAAACAAACTTTGTATTTTCTGTTCTTGATCTACTATCGTGTGTCCTGACCTAACAGTGGTATCAGAGCCTTTGGCAAAGGGAGCACGATACGTGGATCTTAAAGCAGAAAGGCTGATTTGATAAGGCTACCAAATTTTTGGAATTGCTGTTAAGCAATATTGCAAAATAACGAGTTCTAAACTCGCTAGGTGAGATCTTTCTAAACACTTGTGGTATTACTCTCAAGACTTTAGGGTTTCTTGATTTTTCCTTTGATTTATCTTTTACTGTTAAAACCCCCTTAATCTTAGTCTTGGTCCAAAGGCTCTTGTGAGGCCTTGGAAATCTGAGATTAGTCAAGAACGGGTGTACACCTGGAGAATCTTGCAGGAGAAATTTGTGAAACATAGTTTTCTTTGTGATCTCTATTAATGTGTCTGACTGTACTCCATATTTGAAATTCTTGTCTCACTGTGTGTACTACTGTGAATTTCTTATTGACAAATCTCTATATTCACACTGTATTTTGCATACTTGCATCAATCTGACTTTGTGTTTGTAAAATTTACTTGTGTCAAAAATGGCATCTGCAAAATTTGAAGTTAGTCAATTTGATGGTAAAATTGATTTTACTTTATGGTGTCAAAAGATGAAGGCTATTTTAATGCAAATGAAATGTGTGAAGGCCATATATGATAGTTATCCTTCTGATATGAATCCTGTAAAGAAATTTGAACTTGAAGAAGTTGCATGGAGTTTTATTTTCTTATACTTGTCTGAAAATGTGATAAGATGTATTGGTGAAACTAAAACTGCATCTGAACTGTGGACCAAACTACATGCCTAGTATGTGACCAAATCTACTCCAAATAAGTGTTTCCTATTAAAACAATTCTTTTCTTTCAAAATGGATCCTTCTGTTGATTTGCATGAAAACCTAAATAGATTTACAAAACTTACCCAAGACCTGGCTACCTGTGATGAAAAACTTTCAAAAGATCA
>CAIGRB010093949.1:1123-14721 GCA_903798255.1 Fraxinus quadrangulata | reverse complement strand
GGACCAGCTCTGAATGAATATGAGGCCCAACCGCCATACCTTTTTTGATCTCCAATTTCATATGCTTCGTGCAAGCGATTTGGGACAAGAAGGTTTGTTAAGCCATGAGTTTTTTAGAATAGGAAGAGAGGGGTGGTGCTGATCTTTCTTTCCTTCCCCTTGAGTAGGGGCCTTTACAGTAACTAGGCTTTTCACATTCCATTGGGTACTTAAATATCAATGGCCTTTGTTGAACAGAGAGCGTTCATATTTCCTTTTATTAAAATTTTAGTAATTTTTTTAGTTTTTAATATTTTCAAATTTAGCCAATGTTTGGAGGCCAAACTACTTTTATTCATATATTTCGTAAAATTCACACACACTACTAAGTTATTTTAAAATTTATTTCCATATATTTACAATTTAAACCATTCCAAAACATTATTTAGAGGGTGTTTGGTGGCGATTAAAATTAGATTTTTGGTGAATTGTGATGGAAGTTTTTGAAATATGTAGTTGAAAAGACGACCCATGAAAGATGTTAATATTGATTGATTGACTTTGATTTAAATTAAAATCAGATTTTAATCCTATCCAAACATACCCTTAGATGGTTCTCGTGTCATAAGGTGGTGAATTCGAAATAAAAACATTCATTCATTTGAACAATATTACATATCGTGTATATGGGGAGTGCTCGATGGCCATTATTTGCCAAAAATAAAGTGTTAAATAGTGAATTTAAAAAAAAATATGTAACTAAAAATAAGGAAATGTTTCGAATTTATGCGCAAAATACTTTAATGTGTTATTGTGAGGTTGAAAATGATTATGTCACCAAAAAAAAAAAACTTTTCAATTATAGTTGTTAATAAGTGCATTTTACACACTTAATTTATACTACAAACATGGATAATTGTGAATAAATATGTGAAATATAGCTTAATTCGATATAATTTGTGTTTTGCATAACAACACTGATGAATATGGCGAAAATTAGGAGAAAAATGAAAAAAAAAAAAGACAAACGAAAGAAAATCAAAGTTCAGGGACCAATGTGCAAATAACTGAAGGATAACACGGATGAGAAATTGAAGATGTGAACATGGTGATATCAAATTGATTAAAAGAATGAAATATTGGAAGAAGAACAAGTTGGAAAAGAGGTCGAGAAATGTCGAGACGAAGTTCGAGAACCAAAACACAAGAAATGGTAGTTTGGTTGCATAGGTCACTTCAGCAAAAATAAAAAGTCGTTTCAACTCTTCTATGCGCCCGTATAGAAATATACTATGCGGTCGTATAATACAAAAATGGGCGAATTTTCTGGTTTCCTTATGCAAGTCAAATATACATGGAAACAAATCTTGGACGATATATTTAAACCCTATAGCCATCCAATACGAGGGGAAAATTTTTGAAGACTTTTGAGAAAGAGAAGAGGCAAGAATTATATAATATAATTTTAATTTTACATTCTTAACAACCAAAAGCACGGTTTGGGATATTTGAATGATTTATATACATTTATTTTCTTAATAATTATTGTATACGTAATTGTGTGAGTTTGGTGACTTATTTCATGCATTCGAAAGAAGTGAAACATGTTCGACATATATAAATCATCATAAGGTCCTATAAGGAATAGAAATATACCGTTATGTTTTGTGTAAATCTTTAAGTGTTCATAAAAACACATGCATTCTTGTATGTTCGCATCCGTCATAAAAATATAATCGAATCACATATTGAAATATGTTTAACTTTACTAAAGAAAGACTCTTAAATAATTTAGAAACATTGATTCTTCTCGTGTGTCAAGGTGTAAAACTAGATTTTGAGATGAATATTAAATAGGAATTCGTGATCTTAATACATTCATCATACATTCGAAAACAACAAATTACATTCAACGTCAATTGCATTCAATTTAGTTAAATCATTTTATAATTGCGTTATAAATTTATTAAAACAAATATTCTCATCATTTTATAGTTTTGGTAGAGGTTACCGTAATTAAAATTAGAACTATAAAGTTAGAAGCTCATCCATCTGACATCTTTCACTAAAGCATTTTTCTTCCATAAAACAGACAACAGGAATCAGCCACTCTTACCATGTTGGTGGAATCAATGCAATATACAAAAGTAATCACTTTTTTGACAGCAAAAAGATACGATGGAGTAACTAGGAATCTACATAAAATCAACAATACAAAATATGAGTTGCACACAACTGAATTCCAAGCGTACACTAGACAAACCTCCAATATATTAAGTGAATGTCACTAACTTAAGCCGTCGGAAATGTTGAGAGCTACATTAGCACGTTTTTTAAGCGAATTTGATAGCATTGAATTGCGTATTAAAGTATAAAATAAACTAAAATCTCAAAGAAATCATGTCTAGTACTGCATAAACACGATCTTGAAGTTCAAACCTCGGAAACATGGTCAAGTTTTCCCCTTACCTCACTAAGCAAATTTCATCTTTCCCAGTTGCCCTAATTTTATATTTACCCACCAAACTGTTCAACCAGTGTAGAACTTCAACAGCATAATGTATGTCCACTGGTAATTGAGCAGAGCTTATAAGATGCAGCCGTGCCGTCGCACATTTTAGAATGATAACAGGTACAATTAATCACATGCTTTCAGTTTGCAGTATCAACCCCGCTGTGAAATGACTCTTTTCCCCCTTGGACAAGTAGCATTACTGGAATATTCACCATTGTTATTCAAAAGGAAAGCCCACAATTTTGCACAAGGACGTGTTGATGGGAAGATAACTAAAAGGGAAATAGATTTATATATCCACTTCCCCGAGTACTAAACAAGTACAGAAACTAAATTTCTAACATAACTACTACATATACACCAAATCCAGGAAGTAAAAAGTTAGGTAGCATGGATAACGAATTCATTTCGAAATTGATTCAACTTAAAACAAAACTTTCTTTAACAAGCCATTAGATGATCAACATAATCAAAGCAAAAATATAAAACAGGAATAGAAACTTAGTCTACTAATTAACAATGCTCTAACACATTTTTTGAAAAACAATTAACTCAGATGGCAAATGCATTTTGCCCGATTAAAGATACTGGCATCTTCAGTTTACTTCTCTGATGAGTTTGGTCCCCTCTTCTTTCCAAAGCCAACAACTACAAGTAGCAACAAATAGCACCAGTCAAATTATATTTCTCACAGGAACTTACAGAAGTTTTGAGGTAAGTGGCACTCATTATTTGCTTAGAATCCTTAACTATTGGGATACAAGTCACTTCTCAAGGAAAAGGTTTCAGACAACAATTTACAAGGTAGCTACACAATAAATCAAGACAGCCAAACAATGTTTACCTATTACATGTGCAAAACAAATAATAGAAAATAAATTTTATTCCAGCAAGTAATGCAGAGTAAAAAACAAAACATAGTACGGAACCCATTTATGGATTATGATTTCACATCTAAAGCAGGATCTCATACCATTTAACACTTGTCCATGTTTAACAAATTAGCAATAAACTCCGTCACAAGTGCCAAAGCTGTCGATAACCAGCTGTTAAAAGCCAAAATTAAATTAAACCAATTTCCAGATTTTTTTTTAATTCATGTAAATGTAAAAATGATACCGTCATATCTTAGAATAATAGGATTAATAACCTAGTTCAGTTGGTCCCTGAATTTGTAGGCATGCTAGTAAACCAATGCCTTAAACGTGTCAATATTTTGCTCAGTCAGTCTCTAAAATAGATTTCTTCTGCAGAAAATAAACACACAAGGTTGATTTGGCAAACATCTTGCTTATGTGGCGTGACATTGAATTTTAATTTCCCAATTAAATGTTCAACTTGTTTTAATTACATCGAATTCCAAAGGCGTTTTTTTTAATTACATTACATATTCAACGGAATTTTTAAATTTCAAAAAGAAAAAAAAAATGATACTGGCATTTTACAATAATATATCTAAGCAACTGAAAACACAGAAAATAAACTGTGCAAAAGCAAAAATATAACACGAAGAGTAACACATCGATTAATAAACGAGGAAAAGGAAAAATGGTCTGCAGAACTAGGTTTACCGGCGGTGACGAAGCGACGGTTGTATTGCATCCTCTTGTGAGCACGGCCACGGGGCTTCTTCTTCTTGTCCTGCTTGGCCACCTTTGGCGTTTGTCCTCTCACTTTACCGGCACGTGCCAGTGATCCATGAACCTTACCTGCAATTTTCAAATCAAATCAGAATAAATCGTTAATCAGTTCATCAACTCAACATAAAACAGTTGATTCGAAAATTTTGGCTCCGAAAATTACCCATTGTTGATTTCTGTGAGTAGAAATTTAGACAAAGAGATGCAACTGCTGGAGCAAAATTGATTCTAGGGTTAGGTTCTTCCTGGTATTTATTTGGTTAAATGGGATTTGCGTTAAAACCAGATTCGGAGTCGGTCATTTCGTATTGGGCCTAGTGGAACTAAATTGGACTACGAGACCAGTCTTGGAATAATTTATTAGGTTACTCGAATAAATTTTGATTTTGTAATAATCTTTTTAAAATCTTCTCTAACCTTCTTTAATTTATTAATAACATTTAATAAAACAGAAAAATCTATTCAAAAAATTACATAAATCTTCCACGCTGTATTTGACATGCTTAGAAACGTTTCTTTTAATTTCAAAAATTCTAGAGATACTTTTGGAGTATTAAAATGAACAATATAATAAATAAAATTTTAAATTCTTCGTACTAAGCCCCTATTTGAGGACCATTAATTGTGAAAAACAAATTTTTGAACGGTGTAACGGTGTTTTTCAGAAGAATATATAGTTAAAAAATTGAGAAATTTTTGAATTTACGTACAAAATATTTTATTGTGTAAATTTATGATTAAAACTGAGTATGTAAAAAAAAAATGTTTGAAAATAATGATTGTCAAACAGAAGCTAATGCTATCCAATCCCATGCCCAATATGCTAGTAGAAGAGGATAAACATCAAGATGAACCAAACGAGCTCGTTCAAGATTAGCATGTTTGGCTAAGCTTAAAAGGTACAAGTTTACTTATATAAGTTGTAAAATAATAAAAATAAAAAATATATTTGTCAAAGTTGAACTCCAATGACCAACATTGCCAAGGCCGTAATGGCATTCTTATTGGAACAACATAAAATTTAAGGTTAAGCAGGGAACAACCACCAAAACTTTTCTCAGAGCTACATTCATCACAGGCCTTCCACAGGCATTACAATTCCATTATCAAGTTCATTTACCCAAGTCACTTCACTAAAGAAGGGCTTTTGATGTCGAATATGTTAATTATTATTACAATCGAATTTAACACAACTGATTTCTCAGCTTTGAAAACATTATAGGAAAACAAAATCTCGCACAAAGAATGTCAACTCATATAACCGCAGTGATGATAATGAACATCGACTGGCCAAAACAGTTTACCCGGCTGGCAGTTTTCAGGGATAGTAACCAGTGAATGTAAATCCTCTTCCGACAATTTCACCAGCACAAAACCATGCAAAACACTCAAGGCCAAATAGAGCAGCAATGCCAGCATCCTCAACCTTCAGCTCCTGCCTGTGCTTCCACATGTTCTTGACATAGTCAAGTTCCTTCCAAAATGACTCTGAACGGCCGGGTATGCTGCAAAGTACAAGTAATGAGAACTACTAAACAGACTGAAGAAACTAACACAAACTAGCAAAACATGGAGATGCAACTCATTTAGCAAATTTTTAGTTTGTGGTGAGGTGTATCCGACTCGCCTCACAAAAGGAAAAACACCGCAGTACCTATGTCCGCCTTTTTAAACATTGGGCGAATGTAATTGACATCTAGCAATGGACCTGACAAATAGCACATTTGACTTTTGCAGGCAATTTCTTCCTAGCATGCTGTTATGTTTATAATTAAAATCCACCAAATAGGTAGAGGATTAGGCGCGTAGCCCATCCATATGAAAAAAAATACCAGAAGGGGACAAATAACTTGAATCCAATATTTAAGAACACACTTGGAATATACTTTAATTAAGAGCACACAAGACCAAGGCATAAGCCTCAGTTAATCATGGCATAAACCTCACAAATGGCACTTAAAGCATAAGCTTTGAGAAGGTTAATGAAAGCCTCACATGAGAGGACTCGAGGCATAAGAAACTGTTGATTTTTTAAGGGCATAAAATTTCCCATACTTATCCAGTAAACAAGGTAGAGGAATGACATGAAATAACTGAATAAATACAGGAGTTCAAAGTCCAAGTAAATGAAAGATATGCCATCCAGGAATACGTCTCAATTCTGAATAGTGTACGAGCATGAGTTAAAATAAATTAACCTGGCAAGACGAGTGTAGAACAGCTGCTTGGCCAATTCATTACATTTCTCCACAGTAGGTGGCTCTTGAATATATTGCTTGTTCTGCTCCAACAACTGTTTATAGTAGGAAGTTCCATGCTTGGCCACAAACTGTGAGGCTTGGCAGGCCTTTGCTTGCAATTGCTGCAACTTTGATGCCATTAAATCTGAAACAATGTCTATGAATCAAACAAAAAGGTAATAATAGAAACGGATTCATATTCTAACATGACTGTGAAAATGTACATTATTTCATTAATTCGTGATGAACAAAATTGTGGTCCTTTCTAAGAAAAAGTGATGCCAAACACATGGGCAATAAAGGGTAAAAGTGTTGAATTACACAGCAGGATTTGTGGATAATTCCATACAGTAAAAGTTCAGTTTTATGCATCTTTAATCTAGATTGAAATGTCAAGAATTACATTGTTTACTAGTTATAAATACTTTGTTGTTATCCCATGTATCTAAGTAGTAGAGTTCTGCAAGATCAATAGTATATGGTGTAAATTGCCTTGTCGAATTCAACTAACCCTTGCAAGGATGAAGCTCTCTCTTCTCTTATTTTCTCCCTACCCTTCTCCTCCGATATTCACCACATTGCACCAAATCTTTTTAGAGCAACTCTTATTCCTAATCACTAATTATTATAGCCCAATATATTTTTTGTGAAATCATAATCCTAAAACACTGAAAATATTCCAATCTTACAAACTATATTCTCCAGTTGGTCAGTTACTATTCATACCTCTTGATCATCTGGATAATTTTTTTAAATTTTGGGCTGCAAAACCATTTCACATCAAGCACTAATCAACCCCAACACATAACCATCCTTTTGGTCAGCAAACTAAAAGAGAACCACCATAAAATCAACTTTGCTTCCAATTTCCAGTATCAACTCATCTAACAAACCATTTTAATAGGTCCAACTTTCATATCATGGACCTATTTCAATAATTAAACAGTTTATTTTCTTTATTGGAAAGACATTTCCCTTTAGAAAGGATCTTAGTGGAAACAATGAGTCTTCCAATTCCCAGCCTCAGTTGAGCTTGTTTAAAAAATAATGGAAATATTATATTGCTCTTTTCTTCTCTGTCCTCCTTCTCCTTACCGAATCCAAAACAAAAACAAATAAATAAATTCTCAGATTAAGCGGTTTCAGTTCCCCCTAACAGATCATGACTAAATATAAGTGTAAAGTGTTGAAATCAAGTCACAGACTAAAACCCGCCAGTTAACAAATAGATCCGAGAAATTAGTCCAAAACCCACAAAAGAAAGAGTATGAATAACATTGTACGAAGAAATCCAGAATTGTAAACAACAGTAAGAAAAAAATTGGTTTTGACTCGTATATTTACCTTTAACTGACGTCCGAGAAAGCAAAATAAATGGGCAAGAATATTTTTGCCTCTCTCTCGATCTCGAGTGACAACGAGAGAACCCAAATGCTATCGATAGTTTCAATTCTATTGCTGCTAATTGACTATCTATTTTCTACTACTTGAGCGTCGAATTGGGGCAAAAGCCCATGGGTCCTAAGCTAGTGGGGCTGGGGCACTTGGGTCCATTAATACCTAGATTAGACCCATCACTGTACTAGGCCCAATTAAAGAAAAAATAATTTGTAGCCCATGTTTTGTAATCTAGGAGCCTGTTTGGGAGAAATTTTCATCCAAATTTTAATTATTTATTTGACCGTTGCAAATGCAAAATGGGCCATAGCTGTCATCTTTGTTGACTTCCATCTCAGTAAAATTTCGCTCCGGGACCCACTTGCACTTTTGCAACAATAAGAAAATTGCTTTTAATCTTGTAGAAATTATTGACGGATATGGGCCTAAGTTAAAGTGAATAATTAATTTTAATTATATATTTCATGGAATTCACAACTTCGACCTTAAATTTCATTAACTTTTATTAAAATTTACTAAAAATCTAATTTTAATCCCCATCAAACAGTGACTTATTATAAAAATATTCACAAATATGTAATCATGCAATTTTAAAGGGCCAATTACTCTATCCTAACCCCATTGCGACTACAACCACTACCAACTTCGCCACCATCGACGACCGCAAGTATTTCTGAAGTGAAGATGAGGATATTGTGTTCGAGTTTTTACCCACTGACTTGGGGGCTATTAGCTATGATGAAGGTTACAAATAAAAAAGTGGGTCAAAGTAGGAAATTTTATTTAATTAACATAACAAAAGATCGACTCGTTATCTATCAGTAAATGTTTTAACGCACCACAAAAAATATGTAGATCTTTAGGTGACATTCTACAATATTTTATCTGAGTTGTGTGAAAATAGTTGTAGTGGCAAAATCAAAATCACAATTTGAATGTTTAATAAAATTAAAGTAAAAAAAATTATTACCTATGACACATACTTTCCTCTTTTCTTCCATATAACGTAGAACATATTGTGATCGTACCATTTTAAAATTAGTCAAGCCCCATTTTTTCTTTAGAATGCATTTTGAAATAGTAAATTGATAGAGAATGTGTGATTGAACAATAAGGAAAAGTCTTGAATTTACAAATAATATTATTTTATTAAAAAATGTATGGTATAAAAGAAAATAAAGAAAAATATATTTTGAAAATAAAGAGAGAGATCAAAAAATAGAAACACAAAAAACAAGACTTTCGACTTTGAAACATTCACTAAAACCGAAACTACCACAATAAGAGAAGGGAGCATTAGCTTTGCTCTGCCTTTCTTAATTTTTTTTCTTTTCTCTTGCCCCTACGTCTTTCAATTTTTTTAAAATTTATGAAGAGATTTTAATTTTCTGAAAATATATATAATATATGTGTATTTCGCTCACCCATTATAATGATTTTAAGTAATATTGTTGTGGTCCTTGATCATTAAAATTGGTAATCGTTCTCTAAGGTGATGCTCGATTATGAAATCTTTTAATTTGCTTACAAATTCCGATATTTTCGAACCATACTTTGCAAATACACGGAAGGAGAACTACAATAGAACACTCTCCTCTCTCTTTCTCTCGCAACATATAGAACAGATAAATAATGGTTTCCTATTGATGTCCCATAATTCCACATTAAAAAAGAAATAAAGTGATAAAATATAAGAAGTGCTTCACACAGAATCCATTAATAGAAGATCTCGTATGAGAATCCTTCATGCCTATTGATCTTTATGCGATCCTGTGGAATCAATCTGAAGTGGCCGGTCTAATCTAGTTGTTCTAGACTTCTAGTTTTCTAGTATATTTTCATCATTATTTTTAATGACTTGGTTCAAAAAAAGTTTTCAGTTCAAGCTTTTCTATTAATTATTTATGAAAATTTTACATACACTATATGTTACGCCTCGACTTATGAGACAGAACACTTGGTAGTCAACTAAGTAAGAAACAAAGCAAGAGGTCATGCAACATGAGCACTCCACTTCAACATTGTGTCTTCCACCTGTGCCCTTCGAGGCGATTAAGTCATTTCTTTAGATGCAATATCGGCCCAAAATGTTATTATCAGAGGTGAGGTGTCACCTTTCTACTGAAAGCGATGTTATAGCATTGCCTTTAAGGGTATGAGCGAAAGAAGCTCAGGTTTGACTTATATTGAGAATAAGACTTATCACGTGTTTGGTATAGATGAAATCAGATTTTTAGTAAATTTTGATAAAAGTTAATAAAATACGTGATTGAAAAGTTGTGGGTCCTATAAATTTGTAGTTAAAATTAATTGTTGACTTTGACTCGAGATTTTAATTGGATTTTAATTCAAACCAAACAATGGCTTAATTTATTATTAGTATCACATGAATAGAACGTTTAAGTAGGTAATTAGACGGCCAGCAATTCATGTGATAATTTAGTTTTGCAGATACCAAACACACATGATGTAACTCTATTTAGTACATTTGATTTGAATTAAGTAGTGATTAACATGTGATTAGAGCACATGATAATTAGTTGATAACAATCCTTAAACTTCTAAGGACGTTAAATTCAGTTGCTCTTGATTAGTATTGGTGTGGGACCGGACATGATATCTTCTTGTAGCTAAGTTTGTCAACTTTTTGTGAGCAAATCAGAATCTTAATGATCTTATGCAATAATATTTGTCAGATCTCATACTTAACTACTCTTAGATCAACTCAAATCCTAGCAGGGTATATTTAATTTTCAGAAATCATGATTTTGTTTTCAAAAGATTTAGAAGTTTACTCAAATCGGATTGCAGACCTAACTCCCCGAATGGAACCCGAATAGCTAACAATTATTTTTTGTAGATAGTGGCACTACAAAACATATCACCTTTACCGACGAAATGTTTACTTTAAACCATTTCTAGACAACCCTTTTTTACGAAATAATTGAAAAACTTTTCACGACAATTTTTTTTTTTTTTTGTTAGAAGTGAAATTTTTCGTAGAGTGACTATGAACTTGTCAAGTATTTACACAAGCATGATACAAGTACACAGGGGCGGAGCCAGGATTGAGTGGTACGGGGGGCTACTAGATTGGACAGTGGGCTACTAGGTTGGACAGTAGAAAAAAATAGACTATAACCAATTTTTTTTTTTTTAAATTTGGCTTGAGCTGGGGTGGGCTCCTAGCCCACCCCTATCTCCGCCCCTGCAAGTACATGATATTTAGTATTCAATTATGCTTTTATGACTCGTAAGTTTAGTTTATTGGAGGTGCGCTGAGCCTCCCTTCTATATTATGCTTTTTTTCAAAACTTTGTTTTGATATTCAACTTGCCACCACTAGTGATTTTAATTTAAAAAAAAAAAAAAATCTAAAGGAGAAACAGTGAAGAAGAAATATTGTAAACGTGTTTCCTTTCTTTGTTGACTATAAGAAAATGCAAACTTTGGAAAAACAAAACAAAAGTTCACTTTTTAGGATCGAGGATTCCGGAATAATAAATGCATTCCGATTTTAAGAGTTTAAACTTTTAAATAAATATTTTTATTATGTTATTTGAGCAAGTATATTCTTCCCTGATTGAACCCTGATTCGTCCCTAAACTCCAAAAACACTATAAATACAACATAAAAAAAAAAAACCTATTGAGGAGGGAGAATTGAAGGGATGCAAGATTGAAAAGAACCAAAGAGGCAATAACAACATGAAGGAAGAAGATTGAAGATCCACAATCCAGTTTTTTCTATTATTTTCCCTATATTTTCTTAAATGAATTTTTGTATTCCCATAGATTATATCATGAGTTAAATTCATATTCTAGGATTTGATGTAGCCAAATTTGAGATTGTGACTTGATGATTTCTTAGTTATTTCTATTTGACTTTCCCGCATATATTTAATTGTGTCGTGATTTTAAAACTTTCAATTACCTGATTAATAATTGAATGAATAGATGCTAGTCAATTCCGGCACTCGAGAGAGGGGAATTTAGGCGTGATCATAGGATTGACACAACGTAGATTTTATGGATTTTGAGAGAAAGTATTAAATCTATGAATACTCCACAAAAGAATCAGGATTTTGATAAATTCTAGACTTTAATTCGGAATAGAGATATTGAGATTGAATTTTATGATTATTTTCTAGCCGAAACTCGAGAGAGGGGAGATAAATATATTTTAACTCTTGCTTTTAAATATAGGAAAATCAATTGGAATAATTGGATATCATTGAATCATAATTGAAAATTAGATGAAATCATTCCCTAAGCTCTCTCAATTTGATAATCTCAATTCATCTAAATAACAATAATTACTCTAATTTAAAGACTGTGATAAGTCTAAGAAAATGCACGAGGACTACACAATAAATTTTTCTCATATAATTTTTTTGGTTCCAATGCAAGAATTGGCTAGACTCGAAGGAAATATTTTGTGCATAGCTGTGGATCGCACTTGATACAAATTTTGTTAAATCATTTGACTTTGTATTTAAGTAAGTCTATCACTAAATGTCACCTAGATACCATCTAAACGGATGGAGATAAATAGCATTACTATTTTTTTGTTATGGACTTGGATATGGAAATATCCATAATTTTTCAAATTCAACAACATTAAAAGCTGCTTGGAATTAAAAGAAAGAACTTTCATTTTCTTCAATATTTTAATTAGGATCTAACCTATTGTTGTTTAAGGCTTGTTTGAGCCCAAGAACAATGTATTTTTAAATAATAAAATTTTGTAGAATATGTGATAATAAAATTATTTTAGTGAAAAATGTGTGGAAGAAAATAAATTTTGAAAAAATGGACCCAAACATGGGCTTAAATATTAATAACAGATAGTAATTATAATAGAAACAACATGCATAGCTACATTTAATGGAGTCAATGCCGTGTTTTTGTTTTGTCAAACATTGCACGCTTTGCTCTACCAATCTTTTTTCAGGGTAGGGTTGGATTGGTCAGTTTGGCAAAAATTTTACTTTTTATAGAAGAACTTTTAGAAGGGTAATTAGCACATAACGTCTCCACTTTTCACTGTTAATGTGGAAAACGTCATTATCTTTTGCGCAAAAGGTCTTTTTTATCCATTTTCTCAATTAAAAATTGTGAAATGATGAAAATACCATTCCCTTTAAATAAAACAAAGGAAAAAAGAAAAAAAAATGAATTGCAAACATAGTCTCAACTTTTTTGAAAAGCGCAAATTAGTTTCAAATAAATTATTAAAAGGGTAATTAGTACATAATATTCATATATTTAATATTTATTGTGAAAAACGTAAATTGAATGACAGTTAAAGAAGTACAAGGTTTGTTGCATGCGTGACGTTTTATGTTATAATTTAGGATGTATTAAATTTTTTTTTTAAAAAAGAAACAAATATATTAGTTTCCTCGTTAAAATATGCAGTGTGCCATTTCTAAAGAATGGAATTTCATTTCTTTGCAAGAAGTTGATTATGCGTCATTTTAGTTTCTAAGAGCATAAAAACAAATGAAAGATCAAAATAAGAATACAATTATTACTTGCATAATTGAATTTCTAGAAATTATAAGAAAAACAAAAAATTTATAAATCTCAAAAACACGTCGTAAATCAGTAGAAAGAGTGTGCCGGAACGGAATCATCAAGTGACTGAAAGAAGACAGGAAGCCGAACAGGAAGCAGAGAGAATCGTGCAGTAGTTGTGTGTCTGAATGGAAGAGACTGTCCAGTATATATATGCAAGGAGGAGCATTTGCCACTTAATGCACACATAACCCCTTCATTTGAATTCTGACGTTTTGGAGTTACAAAATAAATGAAAACGTTTTCA
>CAIGRB010093915.1:19991-37307 GCA_903798255.1 Fraxinus quadrangulata | reverse complement strand
GTCAATTAAATGAATTTATTTTTTTACCATTGGATTTGGAATTTGTTCCAATTGCAAAAAAAAAAAAAAAAAAGATGGAAAACAGATTTCCACCAAAACAAAAAAGAAAGCAAATTCCTTAAAAACCAGGAAAGTGGGCGAGTGAGGGTGACCAAAGGAAAATGAATTCCTGGTAAATTATTGGCTATCAAACAGCCAACTTTTGAGAAAATGGAAAAAAATTTCCTAGTTCCATGGAAAGTGAGGGTGATCAAATAGGCCTTATATAGTAGAACTTCAATTACTTTCGAGTGTGTATATCAAAAAATACAAAAACCGAGATAATTAGCATTGACGAACTAAAAATCCCAGACGTTTGACAAAAAAATGTTACAAATAAATTTTAAGCTTAGCCAATCATGCTAATCTAGTTTACAGTTACTTTACCAACCATACCAGCACCCTGGTGAGGAGCACAGTAGAAACTGTAGGTTCCTTTCTGTGTCAAAGTCACTGAAAAAGTCTCTCCAGCTGAATTCAGCAGGTCCTCTTCCGGCATAGAGATCTTGGACACATCAACACCGGCCGGAACTTCATCCTCATCGAACACAACGTTGTGGGGGAATCCAGCATTGTTCTTGAACACAATTTTCTCTCCCGCAGCTACAGAAAAGTTGCCAGGAACGAAAGCAAGTGATCCATCATCTCCACCGAGTAAAACCTCCATGGCTAAGGCATTGCTGGTTAGCACTGCAGTCGCAGCAGTAGCAACAACTGCTGCAACACCTAAATCTTTCAACGAGGCCTTCACTGCCAGCTTGGGGGTCAGAGGGGTGGAAACCTTCGTGGCAGCACTGACCTTTGAGGCTGAGGCACCGGTTGCCTTAAGGCCAGTGAATGATGGGATGGCAACAGCGGCAGAAGTAACAAATGCCATTCTTAAGCAGTGTTAAAAAGAGTTGTAATTTGTGACTCTACTTGCTTTAGGCCTGTTTGTGAGTGGAGATCAAGAATGAAATAAGAAGGCAAATAGACTTTAATATGTGGTGATGGGGGTGGGAGATTGATTTTTTTAGGTGGTATTCTGTGGTCATGTTTTCTTTTTGGGGTGGGGCGTGATTAGATAATGTTTGGCAAAGATATGATGGATGGAGTGAAGAAAATGATGCTATCTGATAGGCAATATTCTGGAGTGGAAAATATTGGATGTTTGTGACTTGAGGTGGAAATTGTTCCAAGTATCAATCACAAGTAATAGAAATGCCTTAGAAAAAATTCCAACATAACCAATAATAGAAATGCTTCAAAATGTCTTGTAGTCCAGTTTCATATACTGGCTGGGATCGACCTGATCAAGATTTCTATATACCGATTTTGTTAGAAATCCAGATAAAAACAAGATTGTTTAGATTTAATGGAATCTAATCTCATCCATTTTTTTTCCCTAAACTTGTAGCAAAACATAGATAAATTTCTATTTCTAGAAAAATCTTATTTCTAGGTGTCCCAAAAATGACAAAAAAAAAAGAGATTGGGTGGGGGTGGGGTGGGGTGAATTACATAAGCGGGCGACACCCATGGTACTTGTAATGAAAAAATTGGAAAATTAGAACATATTTCGAAAATATAAGAAATGGATTTGATTTTTTTTAAATCAAAAATACTTGTTACTTATTTGAATGTAATAGAATTCTTACCTTTTCAAAATAAATATAAATTTAACAAAACGAATAATCATTATTCAAAAGAAACGTTTAACCACATTGGCCATTGATTAAAAAATAAAATGATACATGGGAGACAATTTATCCTTTTCGATGGAATTTTAGATGAATTAGGTTACAAAATGAATATTCATTGATGTTTTCTTCTTTTCAAGATCGATGAAAAACATTTAGATTGTTTGGATTACATCTTTGTGTGCGTTTTCACAATGTAATGCATAACAATATGTAACATTAATTGATTGCATCTATGTTTTAATCAACCTACATTGTACTCCTATAAAAACAAAAAGGAATATCAAAATGTAACTCAAAATTTCAGTTGTAATTCCATAAAAATAAAAAGGTGAAAACATGAAATGCATAGCTGTTGTACTCGAACCGGAAGGATTAAAATCCATAGAACTTGAAAATTCAACTCCACTAGGTGCCATATCTATGAAATTCTGAATTCATATGGGATAAATTATAATTTGGTTTTATATGCAATTATGTGATAAAATTTATTTAGGGTACGTATGATCCAATCATGGAATTTGTATGAAAATAAAATAAATTTTAGACAATTGAATTGCCTAGAACTTAATTGTATGTAAATTATTAATTAAATGCGTTTGATTTATTTAATTCTCAACCTAGAAAATATTATACTTGTCTATTTTTTATTGGTGGGTAAATGAGAAGATTGAGATAGACCAGAGAGAGAAAAAGAGAGAGTGAATTCACTGGAAAAAAATTGCACTCCCTTAAAAGAATATTTTCCTTGATTTTGAGGAAAATATGATCACGTGATCAAAAGTAGAAAAATGCTTTCCATAGAAAAAAAATATCAATCAAACAGCACAAAAATATGAATTTGGGTAAACACATTTTTCATGGAAAATATTGATAATTAAACGCATCCTTATGTCTAGTAAATTAATTAATTTTATCAATAAAATTATTGTTGTTGTGTGATAGTTATTTGATAAATAAATGATTAGCAAAATGCATTTTTAATTTTGTATTCGACTACTCAAATCATAAAATTTACTATAATATGCACCAGTCATTTTTCAAATTTTATTAATTGTTGTTTAGTTGATTTCTTTCCTATGTTATAAGTTAGTTTAGTGCCTGTTTTACACTCTTTTTATTTTACAGTTTGTTATAAGATTTTTTTTTTTTAACTACGCATTCACACAATGAAACATTCTACACTTATATCAAAAAAAATTTCTACTTTTTAATATACATTCTTCTAAAAATTATTATTCAAAATTCTTTTTTTCTATCAAAATGATTGTCAACCAGGCACTTAGTATAATACTTTTTTTTCTCCTTGCAAGTAAGTATTGAAATTATCACAATAGTGGAGGGTGATCGCGTGATTCCGTGAGTGTGCAGATCATGTCAAGTAATAATTGTGAATTTTGAGTTCAAATGTTGCACTTATAGAGACTAAGCCTCTGTTTGCTAGGCATTTTTGTGGAGAGAATATATTTTTTTGGTTGATGTGATGGAGAATATGTGATTGAAAAAGAACGAAAAGTTATTGATAGAATGAAAAAATATTATTTTATTGAAGAATGTGTGGTTGAAAATGAGTAGAAAAATGAAAATGAAAAATGTAATATGGATCAAACAGGGACTAAGTGTTTTTACTAATCTTATTATAATCTAACTTCAAATTAAATTTATTTAGCCTTCATTTGAGCTTTATTTTTTCAAAATTCGTTTTTTCTCAAATTCATGTTCAACCACACAATTTTCTCAACTAAATAATATTACACGTAAATCAATTTTTTTCCTATTTTTTAACTACACGTTCTTTAAAAAATATTATACTTATAAATTACGTGACATGCGTATGACGGATAGGATCTCACATATGTCGATGTGCCGTTGACTTTTAAATGACATTGGACCTATTTAATCAAGCCAGATATTTTTGAGCCTAAGATTAGGTCCGACCCACTGGACCAATTTATTTTTTTATAAATATGTGATTCATTTTATAATAAGGTATGTTTTCTAGCCGTAACCAAATCCTCTCTCACTCTCTTGCACTCATATTTCCCTCGTCCGACCGTTGATTTGATCGTCGGAGTACAAACGGCCATCGAACCTTTTTCTCGACCGATAGCTTTTGCCTTCTAACAGGGTGCTCAGTAGGCAGATGAAGTCTTCGTGGAGGGGACGATGCAAGAATGCTATTGGCTCATTTTTTGCGGTCAACGGATTGACGCCGTACGTGAGAAACGATACTTTAACCATGTTCTATCACATACAAAAAGGTCACCGAAAAATGAAGAATTTTTTGGTCAGCTTATACCGAAAAAGAAAGCAAAGATAGCAACCAAATATGAAAGAACGGTGGCCACTGGCCAAGATACTAAAAATTTCCTTGAAAAAAGAATTTCCCAGCCAACAAAAATAAAACAAAACCACACTAAGAAGAGGAAAAATGGTTGGTGGAAGTTTCCTGGAAAAAAAGGAATTTTCGCGAAGGGTTGAATAAATCTACTAAGAAAGTGACTACTGCAAATGGATCTTGATGATCGTAAGCTTGAACTCGACCTCTACAGCCCAATGTGGTCCGATCTAATTGAGCCCACCTGGAAGGTCGGGGGGCCCTAGCCCACGTACCTTCGTTTCGTACGACCACTACGGATATCAGTCATATCCAAACACAAACTCCCAGCTTATTACAAATTCAAGTCCAACCCAAAATTGTAGTGTCCTAGTGCGACCCAAACACCTGGTATAACAAAGATAAGTGCTACAGGTAGTTAAGTCTTTCTATGATTCCATCTCTAAAAAAATTTATAAATATATGGCCCCAACTCATGATTCAGGTACGCTTTAAATTATATTCCAACATATAGCCTCATGCATAAAATTTCTTATCTGACTTGAGCATCGAAGGGGTGACGAGAACATACATCGACGCCTTTGTTTCAGATACCGAAGGATCACGTTCGTACTTAACAACAGTCGTCAAGTTCGGAAACAGCCAGGTATGATTTTTGGTAGCATCATTGGCGCCGTCTATGGGAACCGCTACCAGAAGCCATGGTTAATACACGTTCAGAACACCTCCCAGCAAGCTCGTCTGCTCCAAACCAGCCCCTATCGACGATCGTTTGGGTCCCCATGAGGTATCATCAAGAGGACTACAACACCCGTCGGCAACAGTCGCTCCCGGAGTGTTTGAGGAACTCCGCCAACAGGTAGCCACGTTGACCCAGCTACTGCAACAGAGAAGTACACCCCCAGCACCGTCCCCTCGGAGTGGTCTTATGGCAGACGATCGAGCTCCCGACCCCAGTCATGGTGAGGTCAGAACCTCAGATGCACCGCATGTGCCCATAGATTCGAGATCGATTACTATGGACTCAATCGACCTGAAAAGGATCATTCAGGACGAAATCACCGCCAGAATACTTCAAAAGTCCCATGCAACAACTGAGTTCACCCCCAACACACCTTTCACCCCAGAAGTCTTATCATATCCCCTACTGATCGATTTAAGTGCCCTCGAGTGAAAGAATACGATGGGACAACTGACCCATCAATCATCTCAACATATACACGGATATCATGAACATACAGGTCACACCCGATGCCATAATGTGTAAGGCATTTCCTCATACACTCACAAACGCAGCCAGGGATTGGTTCTCCACTTTGGAGCCCAACTCCATATCCTCCTTTTCCGACTTAGCTGACAAGTTCTTTGCCTTTTTTGCGAGTAGTAAGCGCAACAAGAATTCAGTTGCGTCGCTCATGCAGATGCGACAGGGACCCAACGAGACACTTCGCGATTTCATGACAAAGTTCAATAAGGAAAGATTAATGATTAAGATGTGAGGCATCTAAGATGTCATTGTCGAAGATCGTTCCCAAGTCAATAACCGACTTACTTACCCGAGCTGAGAAATACATTAACATGGAGGAAACCATGTTCCCAAGAAGAAATGCCCCGCCATCGAAAAAGATTGATCTAAAAAGGCCACATGAGTCAAACTTATGTCTTGATCCTTTCAGAAGTAAGCCAAGGCAAGACCCATTCCCAACACATTTCACTCGTTTCAACATAACCAGGTCTAATATTTTGATGGAGATCAAAGACCTTAAAGAGTTGAAGTAGCCTCCTAGACTGCGGGCTCCTCCCGAAGCCAATGATAAAAGCAAGTACTGCGACTTTCACCGAGATCATAGACATACGTCTAAAGAGTGCTTCGCCCTGAAGAGAGAGATTGAAGCTCTCATCAAGAGGGGTTTCCTAGGGGTCTACATCATTAATGATAAACGTCAGCAGAACAGCCAAAATAAGGGTAAGGCTCCTGAAGACGGGGGAGATAAGCAACCAACAGCAGGAACTATCAATATCATTGTTGGAGGGGCAACATTAGGAGGGGGACTACAACAGTGGGCGTAAGCAGTACGCAAGGTAATATCCCTCGATCTCGAGCATAGAACTAGGTAGTGTAGAGGACATCACCTTGGAATGCGTGTATTTTCCTCATGATAACGCCCTGGTCATATCGACAATCATTGCTAATTTCGAGGTAAGGAGAATTCTGGTGGACAATAGAAGTGCAGCTAACGTGTTATCACATGAGGCTTTCGTTCGGATGGGCATTACAATTGAACAGCTCAAGCCGGTCAGAACCTCCCTTCAAGGTTTCGGGGGTGGTGTTGTTATTCCAGAAGGCAGCGTGGGGTTACCTCTTATGTTAGGATCAGAGGAAATGCAGGTTACGCAAATCACAAACTTTCAAGTAGTTTGTGCTCCTATTGCCTACAACGCCATACTTGGAAGACCTTTGCTGAGCAGGATCGAGGTGATTGTCTTAACTTTTCACTTGGCAGTGAAGTTTCCTACTGGTAATGGGGTCGGGGTCGTTCGAGGAAGTCAAACTGTAGCAAGACGGTGCTATATTGCCAGTGTCCGTGAGATTAAGATAGACGTCATGCAGATTTTCGAGGTCGAACTAGACCTCGAGCATGGTAGGAGGCTCGCTCTGGTAGAAGAGATGGATGAGGTTGAGCTCGAGCCTGGAATGAAAGTTACCATCGGTCGAGATCTTGATGCAATGACTATGGCCCAATTTATTAGTTGTATATCCCGCAACATCGATGTATTCGCCTGGAATATTGAAGATATGTCTGGAATTGACCCTGAAGTGGCAGTATACAGACTCAACATAAACCCATATGCAAAACCAGTGAAGCAAAGGAGGAGGCAATTTGCGCCAGAGCGGCAGAAAGACATACGAGAAGAAATTGCAAAGCTCATTAACTCGAGATTTATTCGGGAAGTCCAGTATCCTGATTGTCTTGATAATGTTGTTCTTGTTAAGAAAGTTAATGGGAAGTAACGACTCTGTATCGACTTCACAGACCTAAACAAACCATGCCCTAAGGACAGCTATCCCCTACCTCGAATCTATAATCTTATGGATAACACTGCTTGTCATAAATTATACAGTTTCCTGGATGCCTTCTCTGGGTATCATCAGATTCTTATGTCAAAAGAAGATCAAGAGAAGACCTTGTTTATGGCTGACTCAACCATTCACTGTTACAGAGTCAAGCCATTCGGTTTGAAGAATGCAGGAGCTACCTATCAAAGACTCGTCAACAAGGTCTTTGCCAATCTAATAGGTAAGAACATCAAGGCATACGTGGACGACATGGTCGTTAAAAGCAAGTATGTGGGTCATCATATCTCCGACCTTGAGGAGGTCTTTGCCACTCTACGAAAATATAAGATGAAGCTGAACCCTACGAAATGTGCATTTGGAGTAGCATCTGGCAAGTTCTTAGGATTCATGATCACACATAGGGGGATATATGCCAACCCTGACAAGATCCAAGCCTTGGTATCTATGGAACCCCCGAATTGCAAAAAAGACATTCAGAAATTTACAAGTCGGGTTACAGATTTAAACAGATTCGTATTCCGAGGGCAGACAAGTGTTTCCCATTTTTCAAAGTTCTAAGGGGTAATCGAAGTTTTGACTGGAATGAGGAGTGTAATTTAGCCTTTGAAGACCTATAGCAAATATTAGCAGTACCTCCAGTTCTTACCAAGCCAGAACTCGATGATTTGTTTCTATTATACTTGGTTGTTTTCGAGAACGCGGTAAGTGGGTTGTTGGTAAAGAAAACTGGAAAGGTCCAGCGACCCATCTACTATGTGAGCAAAGTGCTCCTGGATGTAGAAACTCGGTACACGTTGGCCGAACAACTCGCGCTTTCTTTGGTTGTAACTGCTCGAAAATTGCACCAATACTTCCAAGCACATCTCATTGTTGTGCTCACTAATCAACCACTTAGACACATACTATAGAAACCAGGCGTTTCGGGAATACTACTCAAATGGGCGATCGAACTTGGCAAATTCGACATAGAGTTCAAACCATGTCCTGCGATTAAGGCACAAGCCTTAGCTGACTTNCAAGACTACCGAGATCCAATGTGCGCTCAGGTTTGAATTTGAAGCAACCAATAATGAGGCAGAGTATGAAGCTGTCATTTTAGCCCTAGAACTTGCATGCAACCTTGAGCTTGATCATGTCAAAGTTTTCAGTGACTCCCAACTTGTGGTTGGCCAGATTGAAGGAACTTTTGAGAGAAAAGATGAGAAGATGAGCCTGTATTATTTAACGGTGCATGACCTTCAGAGACGATTTAAAAGCTGTGAGATCAACAAAATTACTAGAGCTGAAAATACGAAAGCCGACGTGCTATCTAGACTTATGTTCATGGGGATAGACGAATTGGACAAAACGGTGCATATCAAAATGGTGACCAAACTTAGCATCAATCAAGGGACGAACGTCATAGACATTGATCATGAACCCTCTTAGATGGATCTAATATTGGAGTACTTGAATAATGGCAACCTACCACCTAACCTCAGGGAAGCAAAAAGCATCATGAATAGAGCATCAAGGTACTGCATTATTGGAGGAGTCTTGTTTCGCAGGAGTTTTACTTTACCGTACCTCAAATGTCTCAAACCCTCTGAGTCCCTCCAAGCATTGGCAGAAGTTCACGAAGGTATCTGTGGGAATCATCAAGGAGCCCGTGCGCTCGCCTGCAAGCTGATAAGATACGGATATTATTGGCCCAACATGAAGAAGGATGCAACAGACTATGTGAAGAGGTGTAACAAATGCCAGAGGTTTGGTAGTATGATACATACACAAACTGATGAACTAACCTCCATTCCCTGTACCACCCCTTTTGAGCAATGGAGAGTGGACATTCTTTGACCTCTTCCTTTGGCAAGAGGTCAAGTGAAATATGTTGTTGTAGCGGTAGAATATTTCACTAAGTGGGTAGAAGCTAAGCCCTTGGCAATCATCTCTGAACCCAAGCTCAGGTCATTCGTCTGGAAGTCCATTGTGTGTAGGTTCGAGATACCGAAGGTATTAATAATGGACAATGGAAGGCAATTTAATAATTCACAATTTAGAAGCTTTTGCACCAACCTCGGGATTGACCATCGCCCGACTTCGATCTTACACCCTCAGAGTAACGGTCTCGCGGAAGTAACTAACCGCATCATATTGTAAGACCTTCGAACAAGGATTGGTGATTCCAAAGGAAGCTGGCCAGCCCCGCCATACTTTGGACATACAGAACTTCTCATAAGATAACCCCTTTCATGCTAGCTTTTGGAGTGGAGGCCATGATACCGATCGAGGTCAGGGTCCCCACTCAAAGAATGATTGAGCCCCATATTGAGGGACAAACTACTGAGCACCTTGATCTACTTGAGGAAGTTCGGAACAAGCCTCACCAAGGGTCGCGAATTATCAAAAAAAAATAGCAAGGCACTTCAACACCAAGGTCAGGGCAAGAAAGTTCAGAGTTGGTGATTTGGTCCTTAGGAGAGCAGCCGCCGCTGGACATCCCTCAGGGAAGCTAAGACAGGTGTGGGAAGGGCCTTTTGAGGTTATACGAAAATTAAGAGGTGGTGCATACAGCTTGAAGGATACCTTGGGAAGACCACTCTCAAGGTCATAGAACGCAAAGAACTTGAAGATTTATTACAAATAGCTGGTCAAATAACCAGGTACTTCGACGGTTTGGTTTTTTTTTAATTTCGTGTTTACGAAGTT
This sequence comes from Fraxinus quadrangulata, assembly GCA_903798255.1. Taxonomy (NCBI): domain Eukaryota; kingdom Viridiplantae; phylum Streptophyta; class Magnoliopsida; order Lamiales; family Oleaceae; genus Fraxinus; species Fraxinus quadrangulata. The sequence continues at coordinate 27,484 of CAIGRB010093915.1, read as the reverse complement.
TTTCTATTTAGTTTTGTTTTTAGTTCGGGTTTACATGCCCTCAAACAATTTAGTCTTCAGTTATGGTTTATGTACTTTTGACTCTTTCATTATTTGAAAATTCATTTCGACAACACAAACTCATCCCAAACAAACTAGAGCAAGGTCGTACCTCACGCATGCAGCTAACACATTAATTTAGCGTAAGGCCATGCCTCGCGCATGTAGCTAGCACAACATAACACTAAGCATAAGGTCGTACTCCGCGCATGCAGCTAGTGTAATTTTTACTAGCATAAGGCTGTGCTCCGCACATGTAGCTAGTACAATTTCAACTAGCATAAGGCAGTGCGAAACACATGCAGCTGGTACTAAAAAAAACCCAACACGTAACCCCGACATACGGCACGAAATTGTTGCAAACAAAACACTCTAAGGTCGAGATCGGGCATAACAAATGATAACTAAATCGCTCGAGCTCGTTTGGCCAAACTGGTCAGGTAAATCGCTCGAGGTCATTTGGCCAAACTGGTCAAGTAAATAACTCAAGCTCGTTTGGCCAAACTGGTCAAGTAAATCGGTCGAGCTCATTTGGCCAAACTGGTCAAGTAAAATGCTTGAATTAACTACCCTAACATCCTCGAGCTCATTTGGCTGGAAATTGCTCCAGCGTAACGCTCGAGCTAAATGCTATGCAAAACTCGAGCTAATAAATCCTAAAGTCGATTTGGGTGACGAGCTCGAGCGTAATCATACTAAAACTCGAGCTAAATGCTGAAAATTGATGTGGCAAGCCCGTAATGTTTTGTCGTTCTGAAGGCTTGAGCTAATAATGCATTAAATTGATTTAAGTGGCAAGCTCGAATCGCATTCAACACACGAAAAAATAACAACGCACCCGAACATACAAATAAAAGGAAATCATCAATCTCATATTAATAAAGGGCCGAGAACGGGCAATGTACTTTACAATTTTTCAAAACAAAAGATAAAACACAACAATCTCGAGGTTGAGGCCTAATCAAGGTCAGTCACATCAACAGGATCCCCTCGCTCAGGAGTCTCGGCCTTTTTCCCGTCCACTTCATCACCATCAACCTCAAATGCTGACAGCTCGAGCTCATTAGCCAACTCATTAACAGATTTAAGCTCCTCGACCATGGGCTTCAAATCCTTAGGAAGCTTGGTCCTTAAGAATAAGCGAGCTAGTCTCAAGCCATAGTGGTAGGAGCCTGACCCATATTACCCAAGCAACGTCTCGTACTCCCCAGATTTTTTGAATTCCTCGACAGCCTGAACTCGAGCTTCCACCAGCTGATCTTCAAACTCTTTCTTGGCATGAATAAACTCGAGCTTAGCTTCCTCAGCCTCATCCTTGGCATTCTCTATCTAGTCTCGAGCTTTTTTGGTCTCGATTCGAGCAAGGTCACGCTCAACCTCGAGCTCTCGGATGCCCTTCTCATTCTCTTTATTTTCGGCCTCAAATTCAGCCCTCTTGCTCGAGGATCCCAGACTCTTCATGGCCAGACCTCGGACCATACTCAGAGCTTGCATCATCGAGATCGTGAGCACTGGATCAGACTAAGTAATGAGAGTAATGGCAAAGTTAGTAGCTCGAGATAAACACTTAGTTTCAAGGTCATAAGCTCAAATGCCCTCACCCGCTCATCGGGATCGACCTCTTCCTGGTACTTGGTCACTAAGGCTGGGATCAGTGGACATCGAGCATGCTCATCTAGTGCAGAATGGGGCAAAGGCCCATCGTCCTCCGAGTCAACGACCTCTGGAGTGCCTCGAGGTGTGGAGGCAAGAGTAGATGGACGAGGTGAAGGCTGAGGTCGAGATGTTTGCCTAGGCCCACTTGGCACTTTGCTCAATGCTGGCTCTCGAGCTCATTTCTTTTCTTTTGGCGGTGCAGGCACCTTTGGCTTTCGGCCATTGGCCTTTCGATAAACGTTGGCAAGAAAGGCTGACGGATTGAAAGATATTTCCAAATCTGCAAGAAAGAACAAGTCAATTGCACGACCTCAGTTTGAGTTACAATAAGAAAACAATAAGAGTCCAGGCTCGTACCCTCGATTTCCCTCACGTTGGTGAGATCGAGGGTGTCATCCTCGAGTAGGTAATCAACTTTGGCTACAAGGAGAATCGTGGTTTACTACCCTCAACCTATATCTTTCCAAAACCTCAAAGTATGCCTGGCCCTCATTAAACCTATCCTTGTCGGGGATATCCCACATTTGGGTGAATGGATGATCGAGGTTCCGAGGCCTAACAAAAAAGAAACATTCTTTCCAACCTCGAAGAGAGCTCGGTGTGTCTGGTGTCCTAAACCTCCTTGGTCGATAGATACACGAAACAATTGTACCCTGGGGAGAATTTCAAATCAAAAACCATTCTTAAAAGATCGACTCTAGGCTCGACCCCAAGACATCGAAATAAGATAAAAAAATAAACTAAGAGCCTCCACCCGTTCGGGGCCAATTCGCCCGGACATATGAAAAATGAGGTCAAGAAATCAATGAAGAACGGGGTGAAGGGGCCACCTAAGCCCAGCCTTAAGGGCATCCCTAAAAATTGTCATCTCTCCATCTCGAGCATCTAATACAGTTTCGTGGGGCTTTAAGAGGTCCTTATATCACAAAAGGGCATAACCCCGAATTCCCTAGCAACGTTTATCACGACGTGCTCTTTATACTTGGTCGCTACTCGTGGGTATGTCAAGATTGCCTCGACCTCAGGGTGTGAATCTCTAGGAACGGCCATGGGGATAATGAACGTACATGTTACCTCGGGACTCTTAGTAGCCGAACTTTTAGAGGACCGACTACTACTACCACTCGACCTATCACTACTGCTACTCGACATTAGCACTATAAATAAATAACTTAAAGGCACGAACACTTACCTCTTAAATAAAGATCGCTCACAAACCCCCCTAAAGCTCGAACTCGAACTGCTTTTACTGAGAAGTTGAAAGTGAAAAAGTGAAAAATGAGGGGTAAAAAGGGATATTTATAGGGGTCAGAGGAAGGCCAAAAGTCTCACAATCCTAACCATTGAGGGAACCACATGTCAATCATCCAAGGTTGCACCCTTTCAACCTACACGTGTTCGACACGTGGCAGCACAGCTGTCACGCACAATAGCCCATTAAGCTCGATCCGGTTCGATTACTCCTTCATGCATCGTGACCCTTAGCTCAAAGTTAATACTTTCAGCTGCGGCCTAAATGCACTGGGGCCTGTGATGATCGTAAGCTTAAACTCGACCTCTATGACCCGATGTGGTCCGGCCCAATTGAGCCCACCTGGAAGGCCGAGGTTCGTATAAGGTCGGGCCCAATGATAGGTCGGGGCCCTCAGCCCTAGCCCACGTACCTTCATTTCGTACGACCACTACGGATATCAGTCTTATCCAAACACAAACTCCCAGCTTATTACAAATTCAAGTCCAACTCAAATTATAGTGTCCTAGTGCGACCCAAACACCTGGTATAACAAAGATAAATGCTATAGGTGGTTAAGTCCTTCTATGATTCCATCTCTAAAAACATCTATAAATATATGGCCCCAACTCATGATTCAGGTATGCTTTAAATTATATTCCAGCATATAGCCTCCAGCATATGACGAGGACACACATCGACGCCTTTGTTTCAGGTACCGGAGGATCACGTTCGTACTCATCAATAGTCGTTTTGGTAGCATCAGATCTCAAAAGAAATTTTGCTACATCTAGTTGAGAAATCTAGCCATGAGATTACGGATGAAGACGACAGGCATGTATGTTTATCAAACTGTAAACATTTTATTTCTTGAATGCATAAATTCATGGAAAGCAGGAAAGGGGCATCCATTACTTCTCTCTAAATTTTGGTAAGTATTGAGTCTCAAGAAAATGCCTTCCACCTTATTCCACTTCTGCCGGCCATTACATTTTGTAACTATTTTGCCTACTAAAAAATAAAAAATAAATCCAGCCATGAGATCTCGGATGAAGATGACGGGCATGCATGTTTATCAAACTGTAAACATTTGATTGCTTCATTGCATAAATTCATGGAAAGCAGGAAATGTGCATCCATTACTTCTCTCTAAATTTTGGTAAGTATTGAGTCTCAAGAAAATGCCTTCCACCTTATTCCACTTCTGCCGGCCATTACATTTTGTAACTATTTTGCCTACTAAAAAATAAAAAAGAGAGATGGAATCTCTACTACAAGGCCTTTGTACACAAAGATAAACATATTGGGTTTTTTGGCATCTAAGTATTCCCGTCGAGGTCGGCTCCAATCTTGGCAAAAACTATGAAGAGCTTGCAGCCCACCATAGCATTCGGTGACAACTTCACACTCTACAAATGGGATTTCTTTGGTGAAATTTCTTGAATCTTGACAAGTCTTCAGTTGGTGTTGCTATGAAAATGATTTGAGCCATGGGTATTTAAGCAGCTTATCTGATGGAAAGTCGCAACCTCCGACCTTGCAGTTGAGGAAGTCGGCAGTACGTGGTCTTCACTCTTGCTTTGTTATATTGTGTCAACATTAACGTTGATAGAGATGACACCTTAGCTGTGCTACAAAATAGGCAAGTCTTTTCAACCTTTCTGTGGACCTAATGCTAGAAAATGGAGTAGGCTTTTGCAGGTTATACTTTGCTGGCTTCACGTGATCGTCAATTTTTTATTACTACTACTCGTTAACACATGCATTACATGAATTTTATATATATTGTGTTTTTATTAGTGTAAAAGTTGTAGATATTCAAAAAAAAAAAAGTTGTTTGAGATTTATTGGATTATTCAAGAGTCTTGGAGCATATTACAGCCTTGCTAATGCTCCATCTAACAAGGTGATTATTTCAAAAGTTGCTATTAGTGAAAGAGAAACTCATCAAAAATAAAATTGAAAACATCACGTGTATATAGAACATGGCAATACATGATGATAGAAATGTTTGACATACATAAAGATTGCAAGTTTACAGGAGTAAGAAATATTTGATTCATTAAATAATAAAACATGCATCGAAAAATGAAAATGCATAGCAAATATTTTGTAAAAGGATACCATGTAGCATTTACAAAATAAAGCCAATGAGCTGGATGGAACTTACATATGTATGCTAAGACAGAATAGATAATTCTTGAACTGTTATTTTTGCTTCTTCTCTTGAATGTTTATAAATGTCGGAATTTGAGTATACAATACATATTGGAATAATTGTATTAAATCAACTAAAGCACCAACCTAACCCTTAAAAAAATGTAAAACATATCCAGTGAGTTTTTTCTAGTTGGCAAAAAACATATCCAACCTACATGTATTTTGTATCATCACCCGAAATAACTATCAACTTTCAATTCTTAGCAACTGGACAAACGACACTGAAGAATGAAACAAATTAAATGTTAACAGAAGGATAAATCCAATTCTATGAAGTGAATGAATCAAACAACTAAATGCTTGATCATTTAATGGTTCCAAAAGAATGCATGTGAAGTTCATTTGAAAGTTTCATCTATATATGATAAATAAAACCCGTTATGATTATACTAGGAAGAATTTTTTTTCTTTCAAAGAGACTTACTAAGTTGTATTATTCCAGAACAATTCATTTCGATGTTGAATAAGGACAATTAAGTTATAGAAAGTAGTAAAAATATCCTCATTTACTGTTCTTTGTGTTTGTAGATCTCGATAAATCGAATTGCTCTTGCTTAAATATGCAGTTCCAGCTGTCGTATTTTCTACAATTCTGATTATAACAACTTAAATGATTAATTGTTGGAAGCAGAAAAATTAATTGTCTCTATAAAAATTTAGAACTGAATCAGTTTTTCCTAATCAATGTAGTGGTAATAAATAACTAAAAGGGCATTTCTTTCATAAAATCAAAGTGTTAAAAGAAAATATGTATATACTATACCACAACAGAGGTCTTAAACTTCACGGGATAAAAAGCAATAAACGCAAAAATGGTTGATTCAATAAAAGGTAAGAGTAAAAAATAGAAGAAGAAAAGATACACAATCATGAGATTTTCTAGAATAAGCAAGAACCAGATTGACTTAACAGCCCTTTCTCCTCTATAATCTCATTCCAGTGCATCTTTTGCTTGCAACACCACCGCTAGGAGTGTGCATGGGTTGGGTGGGGCCGGTTTTTGCCTCAACCCAAACCCAACCAAACATGATCGGCTTGATTAAAATTTAACCCAACCCAACCCGTGTAAAGGTTGAAACCTAATCCAACATTACCCAATCAAGTATCGAACGGGTTGAGTTGAGTTGGTCAATTTGGGACGATTTGTCAACAAAAATTAAAATTATCCAATTTTTTATTATACTAAATTTGAATAGACAAGATTAAATAGTAAATAAATAAAATTATCTATTATCTTATTCAATCCTCATTAACCAAACTTACAAAGAACAAAGTGTATTTAACATAATATGGAAAACGTATACTACATTTCTTGCGGAAAAGACAATAAGCTCTTCCTCTAAAATATACCAAGGTAATTATAGTTACACTATCTACTCATATTTTTTAGGTTCCTTTTACTTTTTCAGCATTTTATTTCTTTTCTTTTTCTTTTTCTTTTTTTTTAAATAGGCAGGTTGTGTTGGGCGAGTTTATTCGGATTTCATGAGTTAACTCATAACCTAGCCCAACCCGCCTACACAGTCAACTCATCCAACCCGGGTAAAAACAACAAAAAAATCGACCCAAACCGATCGGATTGGTTCAGTTGGGGCATTTTTTGCGGGTTCGTTCGAGTTTTGCCTATCCCTAACCATCGCCATCTTCTGCTTACAAAAAATATAATGTATCAAATGGATAGAAGAATAAGTTATGTAATAGTTTTTTAAAACAATGACAATACAAATAACATTTATTTTCATTATTAAATATATCTGTAAAAATGAATCCATGGAATACAAATTTTAGAATCAGACCTCAGTATTCCAATGGTGATACACAAGTCTTTTCATCAGACTGATATGTTGACACAATCTTAAAACTAAAAAATGAAGGAAAAAATAATTCAACTGCCTGCACGTGCAATCACTAACTCTTGAAAAGAATTTTGTCAAATTTTATTGCTAAAATTTTACCGAGCATCGGAATACCACCTTGTTGAACAAACTTCAAATTTAACAGAAAATCATTAGTTTAGAGATAATATATTTCTTCATAATTTCTTTATCTGTTTATTGTTATGCAAATTGTTTGCTGCTTTGAAACGGAGATCTACCTGTCAGTCGGTCGAGGGGCAACGCCCCCGACGAAGATCGACCTATTTTCATGTATGTGTTGAAGAGATATAATTAATTTATAAATAAATCTAACTTAAATTTCAACCTATTTTAATACAAATACAAACCGTACATAGCAAATTATTAACAAGTGAAATTGTCTTTAGTTTGTGTAAAATGTAAGCAAATGTTATCGCCTAAATTTAATTAATTAGAATAATGAAGACTTGTATCCAAAATCATCGAGAGTT
>CAIGRB010093915.1:0-13279 GCA_903798255.1 Fraxinus quadrangulata | reverse complement strand
GACTTCCGTCCGTGCGCACGGAGACTGTGGAGGACTTTTTTTTCCTTAAATAGTGCTAACAATATATTATCATCTGATGTAAAATCGTGGTGATGGAATAGACAACCCAATGTTAAATTTGAGCATATATAAGTAAAAATAACTCCTCAAATCTTTGCACTTCATTATAGAAGCACGAAATTTGTAGAATACGAAAAATTCATATTCATTGCAAATCAACATTACCCTGAGTAAAAGCAACTGCTCAAAATCATTGTAAAATCACTGTAGAATAACAAGAGATTCAGATTTAGAAACTGAATCAACATCACCATAATAAAAACATACAAACTTCAATTCGAAATTACATTTACCATGAACCGGAGTTTCAATTGCAACAAATATTCTTTAAAAAAAATTCGTCAAAATAAATCAAATTATATTAAAAAAATGGAGATGGATATCTCGTGATGTGTATAAAATTGTATAAAATTGGAGGATATTAGTGAAAATTGGAATATGCAGGGGGAAAATGGAAACGGATATATTTGGAGGACTGGATCACTAAACACTGCGAGAATGAACATTAACATCTCATTCGTTACTGTTGCATCTATAGTATACAAAAAATTGTCTTTTTTAATATAGTAGGATATAAAAGTAGTCAATTGATATCTAGTGGAGACTACTCTTGGTTGGGCTTCAAATTAATGTGAAATTGGGCTTAGAGATTTATTTTTACAAGGCCCATGTTTTCCAAGGGGGTCAAAGGTTCTTGGACCACCTAGCTTTAGAGGTATTAAGAGACCAACTTAGTTTGAACTAACAAGTTGATGGACTNTCTTGGACCACCTAGCTTTAGAGGTATTAAGTGACCAACTTAGTTTGAACTAACAAGTTGATGGACTTCAATGGACTGGACCCAATATTTATTTTATTATGATTGCAATTGGACTTTGTTTTTAAGCCTGCTAGACATTATTCCCACTTCTACATTTATTTTCTATGGTTTGATTAATTACCACTTGACTTTAGTTGGGCTTGCTACTCCTATTTTCTCTATCATTAATTCCTACCATTCATGTCAAAGCGAGGTACCCACACCAAGGATGATTTCTACTAGCAATATTTAGTCTAATACACCCCAACCTACTAGTGACTTTTATTCTTTGTTTGGCGGTGCTTGCTTATGATATGCCAAACAATATTTTTCATGGCACGAATCTGTAATGGAAATGAAACCTGTGCATGGAATTTTAAAAGGGGACGATGATAAAGCATAATTTAATTGCGAGAAATGAATTGTTATCTATTATTGCCCATATATATATTTTAAATGGCTGGTGGCACACACCATATATTTGGCAAAATGCATTGTTTGAATTTCTCTTATTTCAAGGCTCCATTGATTATCCAAAATGCAGAAGACGAGTCCTAACTCGTGGATTTCTTATTATGAAATGCAACATTCTTGGGGTCCTCTTTACTTGAATAAAGGAAGAGGCGGTATATTTTGGATTACTCGTTCCTTGAATAACGAAAGAGACAAATTGTCAGATGTGTTTGCCCTTGCAAAAAGAGTCTTTCTTGACTTCGCCAGATGTTCATTCATCGCCTTTCACTATCGTCGAGCTTAGTTATAAGTCCTCGTCTATCCTATACTACTTATAAGACTCCGATAGTTTGAGAGCTATTCTCAGAATGCTTATTCCTGGCTTCACGAGATGTTTATTCATCGCCTCTCACTATCGTCGAGCTTAGCTATAAGCCCTCGTCTATCCGAGGCCGCTTATAAGACTCTGATAGTTCGAGGGCTATTTGTGGGATGTATATTCCCTGTCTCGCCAGATGCTTATTACTGGCTTCACGAGATGTTTATTTCTCACCTCTCACTATCATTGAACTTAGCTGTAAGCCATTATCTATTTGAGGCTGCTTATAAGACTCCGATAGTTCGAGAGCTATTTGTAGGATATCTATTCCCCGCCTCATCAGATGCCTATTTCTGGTTTCCCGAGATACTTATTCCTTGCATTTCACTATCTTCGAGCTTAGCTGTAAGCCTTCGTCTATCCGAGGCCGCTTATAAGACTCTGGTAGTTCGAGGGCTATTTGTCGGATGTCTATTCCTTGCCTCGCCAGACGCTTATTCTTGGCTTCGCGAGATATTTATTCCTTACCTCTCACTGTCGTCGTGCTTAGCCGTAAGCCTTCGTCTATCTGAGGCCGCTTATAAGACTCCGACAGTTCGAGAGCTATTCGTAGGATGTCTATTCGTTGCCTCACCAGATGTTTATTCCAGGCTTCGCGATATGTTTATTTCTTCCCTCTCACTATCGTCGAGCTTAGCTGTAAACCCTCGTCTATCCGAGGTCGCTTATAAGACTCCTAAAGTTCGAGAACTATTTGCGAGATGTCTATTTTCCACCTCGTCAGATGCTTATTCCTAGTTTCGCAAGATACTTATTTATCGCCTCTCACTATTGTCGAGCTTAGCTGTAAGCCATCGTCTATCCGAGGCACCTTATAAGACTCCGATAGTTTGAGAGTTATTCATGAGATGTATATTCCCCACATCGCCAGATGTATTTTATCTCGCTATTCATTACAGATACATTTTATCTTCGGGAAATTTACATCATGCCTTCCATGGAAGAAGCCTCTACATGGATGAATAGTCCTTATACAGGGAAGCATGAGCACTTCGACGAAAAGCTGGATCCCAAAAGGGACCACCTCCTAATTCGCGAAGTGGATAGCACATGCCTTCCATAGAAAAAGCTATGGAAGAAGCCTCTGCATGGATGAACCGTCCCTTTGCAGGGAAGCTGAGCACTTCGACGAAGAGCTGGATCCCAAAAGGAACCATCTCCTAATTCGCGAAGTGGATAGCACATGCCTTCTATGGAAAAAGTCATAGGAGAAGTCCTTTGCATGGATGCACCAAACTCCATGCAAGGAAGTTCATAAAAACTAAAAGTAAATAAATAAATAAATAAAATAATAAAACAAGTGAAAGAGTTTGAGCATACAGGAACATCAACTCCCTTCATAAAATTTCAGCAAAAACTTGAAGTACACAGCTTCGAACAATAGAGACCTCAACTCCCTTCATTAGAAATTCAGCGAAAATGTTTTTTCAAGTAGACAGCTTCAACACATGACTTCACCTTCTTCATCAAAATTTCAGTAAATCATAAAGCAAAAAACTTACCACACTTCAGGGCTTCAGATAATATCCACGATAAGTGCTTATGCAAAATTTCACTAAGTTATTTCACTTTTAAAATCCAATTAGGATATAAATATCTATATTTGGACTAGGGGGACTATTGTCCTACTCATATCCCACCAGCATTACATAATTCTACTAGCATATACATCACATTATTGTTGGAATGTACGAATGTCATGTAACCATGAGCATGTCATGACACAAATTTCATTACAGCCTACATATGCCACATTATCTACATTATCATTTTATAGACATCATGTTACTGCACACTAGCAAGTTTGATATCATCATTATTTTACCTTATTTGAAGGGGCAAATGGACTTCAAATTTATTTTGTACATGTGTAATGGATATATTGGACTATATTATAGGTTGGTTTAGTACATATTACAAAGGAGGTGTTAAAATTTTGAAAAATTATATTCAGTATCTATCTTTCGAAGCAATTCATAAATACTTGCCTATTTGGGACCAATGTATATTTTTGAGACAGTTTGTAAGTCCTGACATTGGAGTTGCTCATATTTTTGAGGCAATCTGTAAGATACCGCCTATTTAGCAGCTTACATCTCGAAGTCCGACCCGCTCATAAATGTATGACTCGAACTTGGAGGACTATTGTTGTACCTATAAATTACGTGGCATGTGCAGATGAGGTCCCACATATGCCGACGTGACATTAACTTTTTAATAACATTGGACCTATTTAATCAAGTCAGATATTTTTGGGGCTAAGATTGGGTCCGGCCTACTTGGCCAATTTATTTCTTTATAAATATGTGATTCATTTCATAATAAGGTGTGTTTTCTAATCCTAATTTTCACACGTTTTCTACAACGTGAATTTATGCCGCAAGTGTATGATGTCAAGTTTTGTAATATAGTTGTAGAGTTAAATGTCGAACTCACAGAGACTGTAATTTAATTCCTACTAAGTACTATAATTATTTTAGCTTTTACTTTATCTAGATGACCTCAATCTCAATTCAATGTCTTTATCATAAACTNCACTATCTACAGTGTTTTTCAACTTCTATAGTTAATTCTTTCAATTTTCCTGATTTCTTAGGCAAGAATCATAAATTAAATTATATTTCCTCTCTTGACTGTCGAAAATAGAACATATTTCTATATTTTAATCTCAATATCTCTATTCTGAATTAATGCTATACAAATTATAAACACGGGGTTTTTAAATGAAATAAACCTCAAAGGATTATACTTTCTCTCTAAACCTATAATTTTCTAGGTTGTGTTATTTTTAGACCATGCCTAAATTTTTCTCTCTCGAGTACCGAAATTTAAAGTATCAAATCATTCAATTATTGATCAGGTAATTGAAAGCAATATACAAGAATTAACACAAACGAATTAACGGAAAAATTAAATGAATTAACTATAAAAGAATCCAAACATGCATCAAGTTCAGTTACATCAAACCCTAGATATTAAAAGTAGCTCATGACTACTAAAAACAGCATATTAAATTCTGAATTAAAGAACATGGAGAAGAAAAGAATAAGAGAAATTGTTTTGCCGCTTGAATTCTCCTCCAATTCCTTGTGGTTTCTGCTCTAGATGATTTCTTATTTTTGTTGTCTTCTAAGCCTTTCTTCCTCTCTAGAATTAGGTTTTAAATGTTGTATTTATAGTATTTTGAAGTTTTGGAAGGGTTGGAGTCATGTTGGGCCAAGAAAAGAGTCCACAAAATCGAAAACCATTTTTCTCGCACAATGGCGCCTCTTTGCCTAATATGGGCGGTGCGGCGCCCATGATTTTGTCTTGTTTCAGCAATGTGGGCACTGCAGTACCCATCTTCGAAAAAACTACATAATGCATCTTTCAATATTTTTATTTTAATATTTTCTCCTGATATCTAATTGAAGTGATTCAAGATGTTTTGGAAAACTGATTCAAAGGGCTACAATGTAAAATTAAAGAAAAGTGATGAAAACGTTCCTGATTTATCTGTATTGCCTATGACATTTTGGTGCTGGATTTGATGGATGTTTGTCATTCTTCTCCCCCAAATTTGAGATTCATCCCCTTTTCTCCTTGTCAACGTTGGTTTGGGTGTTTCGCGACGTCATGTTCCTTAAAAAAATCAAATTGTAAATATGAAAACCTAGCTCAAACATCTAATAACCAACTCGATTACTCAAAAACCTAAGGGAAGATGGGCTATGGCTGATGGATTCCTAAATAAACTCTTAAATAATTAAAAATAATAATAATAAATAAATAAGTAACGAAAGCTTGGGTTGCCTCCCAAGAATCGCTTATTTAACTTCATTAGCTTTACATAATCGAGGTGTCTACGTTGGATCGTTAGGTGGCACTTCTCTCTTCTTCCTAAACTTTACCCTTAGCGTTGTATTCTTCTTCACTGTAGCATGGCCAATAGAGTTGAATAGTTTTAACTCCAGTATAGCTTCCGAAACCACTTTTGATTTGATAATGTTGGGAGGTTTCAGAGGTTTTTCAATGTAGTTCTTCAATCTATCAAATGGATCGACTTCTTGAGTTAAAATGAAATCAACTACTTCCTTGGTCCTTGTATAGCTTTTGGTAGCAGTTGTAGCAATATTTGAGTAATCGGTTCTCATATATTGCCCTAGAGGGTCATGGAACAATGTTCTTTTGCAATTTTTACCCTTCACTTCGTCAATTGATTAGACCATATTGTAGGTGTTAACTTTTTCTGAGGATTTTTCCTGTTGATGTATGCTAAACACGACCTTCTCCTCATTAACCCGTAGTGTCAACTTTCCTTTTTGTACATCAATATTCACTCTTCCAGTAGCCAAGAAGGGTCTACCAAGAATCAATGGTATTTTCTCATCCCCCTCCATGTCCAACACCACAAAGTCCACCGGAAAGATGAACTTATCGACCTTCACCAATACATAGTCAATAATGCCCTTGGGGTATGTTTTGATAGGTCTAACAGTTGCAAGTTAAGGGTTGTGGGCTTCATTTCTCCAAGATCCAACGTTTCGAACACTGATAGGGGCATCAAGTTAATACTAGCTCCAAGGTCACCCAATGCTTTATCAAATGTGCTATAACCAATATTACAAAGAATGTTGAAGCCACCTGGATCTTTCAATTTCTGAGGAGGCTTCTTCTGAAGAATGGTACTATACTATTCTGTCAGCTTAACCATCTCAAAGTCATCCAACTTTCTCTTCTTTGATGTCACTTCCTTTAAGAACTTGCCATAGTTAGACATTTGGGCAAAGGCATCTGCAAAAGGAATGTTGATGTGGATTTTCTTGAAGACTTGTAGGAACCTTGCGAATTACTCATCAAATTTCTTCTTCATGAATCTCTGAGGGAATGGTAGCTGGGGCTTCAAGATAGGTGGGTTTTCTGGAAATGAGATTGAGTAAGGTTTATTAATCTCTTTTGTTGCTTCTGCTTCGGTCTTTTGTTTTTCAATATGTTCTTCCTCTGTAAGTATGGGATTCGGTGTAGGCCATACAACATTTTTCTTCTTCAACTTCTTTGCCACTCCTTAATGTGATGGCATTGCAATGGCCCCTTGGGTTAACTTCCGTGTCACTGGAAATTTTTCCTTTCTGTTGGGACTGTATTACAGTTGCTATCTGACCAATTTGCACTTCCAAATTCTTCAATGTGGCTCCCACGTTTGTTATATGAGTCTCGATGTTGTCAAGTCTTGAATCATCTTTGTTGAACCTCAATCTAACCTTTGAAATGAAGGTTCCTAAAATATCCTCCAATGATGGCTTTCCTTCAGAAGAAGCTTGATTATTAAACCCAGATGGTGGTTGTAGCACGTTAGCATTGTTACCATAAGAGAGATTCACATGGTTTCGTAGTCCTGGATAGTACTGGTTTCCTGAGTAGTTTCCTCTCTAATTGAAGTTTCTGCCATTTACATACTGGACTTGCTCATTTTCTGACTTGGACTCATGGTATGAAGTGGAAGCGGCCATGATGGAGTCTGTTTTCTTCTGAGTTCCATGTGATGTTAATGCAGCTATTTGAGTAGTGAGAGATGACATCCGAGCTGCATGGGCTGTGATAGATCCACCTCATAAGGGCCACCAACTTTCTTAGCACTTGAACGCTCACTTGGCCATTGATAGGTATTAGTAGCTATCTCATCCAGCAATGAATACACCACATCTGGGGTCTTGAACACCAGAGTTCCTCCTGCTGCGAAATCCATTATTGTCCTTGTTTGACCATTCAGCCCGTTGTAGAAGATTTCGATTCACATCCAATTCTGAAAACCATGTTGAGGACACCATCTAAGCAGGTCTTTGAATCTTTCCCACACTTCATAAAATGGCTCGAAGTCAAATTGTCTGAATTTACTAATTTCACTTCGCAATTGAGCTGCTTTGGATGGTGGAAAAAGGTTTGTAAGAAATTTCTGAACTAATCCATCCCAAGTCGTGATGGAACCATATGGTAGTGACTGGGACCAAGCCTTGGCTTTATCCCTCAAGGAGAAGGAGAAAAGCCGAAGTTTAATTGCCTCTTCGGTAACTCTATTCATCTTCACTGTATCACAAATTTTCGAAAAAGAGCCCAAATGGGCATTTGGGTCTTCTGTCGAAGCTCTCCCAAATTGATTATGCCACACCACGTGTATCAATCCCGGCTTTAGTTCGAAATTATTTGCAGTAATAGCCAGGTGCGTAATACCGGAATAATTATCATTGACCACTGGCCTGACATAATCCCAAATAGCCCGTTGTTGGTTATTTTCATTAACAGCTCTTCCTTCTTGTTCTGCCATTGCTTCACACTCATCCCTATGTATACTCCTTAGAAAGAGGAATGTGCGTTCTGGTTCAAGATTAACAAGTAATAATTCCAGATTCCTCGCTATTCGCATACACAGCTAAAATTAACAAACCAATAAACTATCAGAGATATCAATAAAATAAATAAAAACAAAATAAAAAATCTAAATTAAAATAAAAGATAATTGGTAATAATATTATTAGCAATCAAATAAAACAATCCATGGCAGCGGTGCCAAAAACTTGTCACGTATTTTCTATAACGTGAATTTATGCTGCAAGTGTACGGTATCAAATTTTGTAATATAATAGTAGAGTTAGTGTCGAACCCACATGCATTGTAATTTAATTCCTACCAAGTACTATAATTATTTTAGTTTTTACTTTATCTAGACAACCTCAATCTCAATTCAATCTTTTTATCCTAAAGTAATATGATTGTTTAATAATTCAAATGAATTGAAAATAATTTATAGGAGAATATCAATGCGAGAAAGTCTAAGGATTGATTTTACCTCACTATCAACATTGTTTTTCAACTTTTATAGTTATTTCTATCGATTTTTCCTAACTTCATAGGCAAGAATCATAAATAAAATTATATTCCCTCTCTCGAGTGTCGAAAATAGAACCTATTTCTATATTTTAATCACAATATCTCTATTCCGAATTAATGCTATAGAAATTATAAACACTGGATTCTTAAATGAAATAAGCTTCAAAAGATTATACTTTCTCTCGAAATCTATAATTTCCTAAGTTGTGTAATTCTTAGATCATGCCTAAATTTCCCTCTCTCGAGTGCCGAAATTTAAAGTATCAAATCATTCAATTATTGATCAGGTAATTAAAAGCAATGTGCAAGAATTAACACAATGAATTAACGAGAAAATCAAATAAATTAACTATAAAAGAATCCAAACGTGCCTCAAGTTCAGTTATATCAAACCCTAGTTATTAAAATTAGCTCATGACTACTAAAAACAACATAATAAATTCTGAATTAAAGAACATGGAAAAGAAAAGAATAAGAAAAACTATTTTGCCCTTGAATTTTCCTCCAATTCCTAGTCGTTTCTGCCCTAGATGATTTCCCATTTTTGTTGTCTTCTAAGTCGTTCTTCCTATCTAGAATTAGGTTTTAAAGATTGTATTTATAGTATTTTGAAGTCTTGGAAGGGTTGGAGTCGTGTTGGACCAAGAAAAGAGTCCAAAAAAATCAAAAATCCATTTTCTCGCATAGTGGCACCTCAATGCCCATGATTCTATCTTGTTTTAGCAATGTGGGCGCCATCTTCGAAAAAATAACACTGCACATCTTTTAATATTTTTATAATAACTCTTTCTCCTAATATCCGATTGAGGTGATTCAAGATGCTTTGGAAAGTTGATTCAAAGGGCTACACCTTTGCTTCAGATATCATTTTCCAATTCAAAATTTTTCTATATCCAAAATGAGTCTCAATATGAGACTACAAATATGGAGCATAACTTTAGATCTTCATTTTTCTCGAATCTTCATTTTGAGGTCCGACACAACTTTTGAGTATTTGCACTTTAGTCCTTGAACTTTAGATCTTTTAAAATTTAGCATGTTTCTCCAATTTCCCAACTTTTGCTTATTTCCTTCACTTTCATCAATCTATATCACAACATTAAAACAATGCCCTAAAACTCTCTCAAGGATAACAAAATAACGAATGAAGTGACATAAATATCATGAGTGTAGAAGACTCATCACTACCATCTCTCTTTCTTGCACTCATATTTCTCTCGTTCGGCCGTTGACTTGATGGTTGGAGTGCAAACGGTCATCGAACCTTTTTCTCGACCGATGGTTTTTACCTTCTAACATGGTGCTCAGGGTGTAGGTGAAATCTACGTGGAGGAGACGATGTCAAAATTCTGTTGGCACATTTTTGGGGGGTCAACAAAAATCATTATTACAATTTTATTTTTTTATTTTTTTCAAAAAAAGGGTTTCAAACATGCCCATAGCTATAACTAAATTATACTAACTACTCTAAACTAATCTAAGTCTAATGCATTTGTGGGAGAATTTTGTGATTAAGTGGCTAAGAATTTCGATTCCACTTAGGTTAAGACCTTGTTTGATGACTATTAAAAGGAAAAATGTGTTTCATAATAGTATATTATTGGAGAATGTGTAGTTAAAAATTAGAAAAGAACTGGATTTATGTTTAAAATATTTTATTTTAAGAATGTATGATTGAAAATAAATTTGAGGAAAATGAGTTTTGAAATAATGGGAACCAAATAGGGGCTTAACATTCATATAATTCAAAATCATTCAACTCATTTTTCATATGTATTAATAATGAATTCATTATTTTTAGTTAGTAACATTGCTCGAACATAATTAACCATATTCGCATCTTCAAATTTACTATATTTCTATGTAAATTCATTTACATGTAAAAGTATTCAATTTTAATAATTCAATTATGATTGCAAAAGCTATAAAAGTATCTCTCGATTTTTTTATCAAAATTTATGTTACTTATCGCGCGAATAGACAAATAGATCTCCTCTCGATTTCAATATTGTCCTTGAAACCAAGCAATTGAATATCACTTAAACACTCAATCACGTAATTTTATTGACATGAAATCCGTGGAATTAAACCAACATTAACCTAAGTTACATTGTTCATCCTGACAACAAGGAATTTAGCCAATCATACTGTTAAAATGAAATAATAAAATGATGAAAAAAAATTACACTGGATAAATAAATTAATCCAAGCAATTGTTATTCTTTGACACCCAAATTCAAATAAAGATCTTCAACTCTTCATTTTTTGTAATTATCTCCCAACCAATTTTGTACTTCAATCTTCAAATCCCTAATTGATGTACAAATCAAGAGAAATGTATGTATATGGATGTGTAATTCAGCCTCAAGATTGTATCTGTAAATAAATGTAAAAATTGAAAGGATTTCTCCGAAGAGAAAATGGATTATAAGTGTGTAACTTGAACTATTAATTGGTATGTGTAGATATATTTTAACAATATGAGAATTTTGTTAGAAATTACCCCTTTCTGATCGGGCTTGGAACTAAAAGGATGGTTGGTAAGAAAAAAGAATGCGTTAAGAGACATTCATATCCCAACCCTTGACAGGCCAAGATTCAGTCTCTTTCTTTAATTGAATGAAAATAATTATTCCATTGTTTGGTGGGAATTAAAATTAGATTTTAGTAAATTTGATAAAAAGTTGATGATATATGTGGTTGGAAAGTTGTAGATCCCATGAAATGTGTGGTTAAAATTAATTGTTAACTTTCACTTATATTAAAATCTGAATTTTAATTTCCACTAAACATGACTATATTTATAGACCTCAATTTAGGTTTAAAACAGTCTCAAGATGATAGGGAGCCATAATTTTAGTCCAATCAGGATATCTTAAATTGCTAAAATTTAAATATTTATTTGTGCAATTTGGTCTCTATTTGCTCATTTTGTTTAAATTGAGTCCTTAGATATTGCAATTGAGATCTTTCAACTTTCAAACTTGACTTCTTGATCTCAAACTTTCAGAATTTGTCCAACTTGATCATTTTGGATCAATTATCATTCCTTTTAATTCATTCTCGTCTAATACCGAGTTTTCTTCTAAAATATACAGTTAATAAGTATAATTAAGTATCAAACTCATCATAATCACTCTCAAAGGCTACGTTTGAGGATTAAGATAATGTAATATTTACACTTATTAGACACTACAACAAAATTGTGATTTCGCGACAAAAAATTTCACAACATACGAAAAGTTATTGCAATAAGTGATTTAACACGACACATTTTTAAAGTTTGTTGGGAAAATTGTGATGAAAAAAATAAGTACCAAAAAATATAAGGCGACATAAAAATTTGTCGTGAAATATGAGAATTCGCGACAAATAATGAAGAATGTCGCCAAAAATATGAGGGAAGCAAAGTGCCAAAATATTTTTGGTGGGAAACTTATGGCGACAAACTTTAATTTTTGCAAAAAAGTGTTTGTGATGCAATATGGTCTACTTTTTGCGATAAGAAATATATGTCGCCAAAAATTTGCTATAAGAAAAAATTATTTTTTGCAACGGATAAAAAATGTTGCAGTAGATTTTAATAATGCTTACAGTATGTTTCAAGCTCTAATGTTGTCGTAGAGTATAAGGATACATTAATGTGACAAATAATAAAGATTGCCCCAAAAATATAATGGAAGCAAGGCGCCAAAATATTTTTTGGTGAAAAATTTATCACGACAAATCTTTATTTCTTACAACAAAGGTTTGTGATGTACGAGGTCTGCTTTTTGAGACAAACTTTTATTTTTTGCAGTAACCGTGTATATTTTTTCAAAACTCCCTAACATATTTAGAAAACACAATTAGTTTAATTTTTAAATCAAGCAAACTCATGTTCAACAAAAAAAATTATCATTATTTTATTTAGTTTAATTTCTTATCCAACTATTTTTCTTCCACCAAACACATCACTGACCCTTTTTTTTTTTACATTAACATGTCCAAATTGTTTATAGCCTGTCCATAGTCCCAGCCCAATTCTCCAAATCCAAATCCAAATCCAGACACTTTACCCCTCCCATTGCCGGTCATCGCTGTCTCTCATCCCCACCCTTATCATCGCCGCATCTCGCAACAAGAAGCATAAATGGCGTCTAGTGCAACACTGCCGTTTTGGTGGGGCCTGGTGGGTCGTGATCCACTGACTTAATTTTTTTTTTAAACAAAATTTCATATTTACACTCCATAATCCCGTTTCCTCCTCCTACAAAATCCTCTACTGTGAGGAACTTGGAATTTGATACCCCTTTTTCAAAAAACCCTCCAACCTGCGTTTCCACTGCCCGCGGCCGCTATTCAGCCTCATAATTCAATTCAGCCTCATAGTTCAATTTAGCCTCCGTGATTCAACCTGGTCCGTCCTTGCCGCTGGTCCGCCACTCTTCCCATCGCCCACCGCCAATAGCTAAGTGCTAGTCCAAAGGTCAGTTTTGCTTTGCTTTGCCTAAAGTTCAATTATTTTTTGATTCTGGAATTTCAAATTTCAAAATATATTTGTGATTTGTGATTGGTGATTAATGAATTGTGATTTGTGAATGTGGATTATGCATTCATCTACTATAAATTCTGATGAGTGCAGATTATATATAAGTTAAAGAGAAATTCGTTTATTTAGGAATTAGGAGATAGAGGAACACGGAAAAGAATGAATACTAGGCATAAAATGTTGTGAATGCTGA
>CAIGRB010093895.1:3118-28631 GCA_903798255.1 Fraxinus quadrangulata | reverse complement strand
GGAGAACTTAAGTTCTTTCTTGGATTTCAAATTAAACAAACATGTGATGGAATATTCATAAGTCAAAATAAGTACAATAGGCATGCTAAAGAAGTTCCAAATGAATGACCTAAAGCATATGAACACTTCGATGAGCACACCGGTAAATCTTGACAAAAATGATCAAGGCACTTCTGTTGACGTTACTAAATATCGAGGTATGATCGGATCCCTTCTTTATTTAACTGCTAGTAGACCGGATATTATGTTTAGTGTATGTTTATGTGTTAGATTTCAATATAATCCTAAGGAATCTCATCTTAAAGCCGTGAAAAGAATATTTAGATATTTTAGTGGGACTCGAACCTTAGAACTTTGGTATCCTAAAAGAACTCACATTGATCTATTGGGTTATTCGGATGCCGATTGGCCCGGATGCCAAATTGATCAAAAAGCACTGCGGGGCATGTCACTTTTTAGGTTTCGCACTTGTATCATGGTTTAGTAAGAAACAAAACTCCGTGACATTATTTACAATTGAAGCCGAATATATCTCGACCACAAGTTATTATGCACAAGTGTTATGGATGAAACAAACTCTTAATAATTATCACTTATCTTACGATCATGTTCCTATTATGTGCGATAACACTAATGCCATCAACTTGTCCAAAAATCCCATTTTGCACTCTCGAACTAAGCATATTGAAATTAGACATCATTTTCTTAGAGATCACGTTCAAAAGGGTGACATCACGCTGGCATTTATTGACATGGAAAACTAATTGGCCGACATCTTTACCAAACCTCTTGCACACGATCGTTTTACTCTCAATAGAAGAGGTTTATGCATTATTGATGAATTTGAAGTACATGATTAAAATAACATGCCCTTGCATGGTAATTCACACACATCATATTAGAATGTTATATCATTTTAAAAAAAGTCGGACGAAGTCTGGTTGATTGGAAAACCAGTTTTGAAAATAAGGGGCGTCCGGTCGATCAGATTGTCGGTTTTTAACCCATCCCGTCTCTTCTCTTTCTCATTTTTTCACTCCTCTCTCTAACTTTTCCTCTTTCCCTCTATAGATTACCTTCAATCTCACCGAATCTTCAGTTAATCCTCTAGATCTCCTCAAGATTTCAAAAACACATTACTTATTCTCCTCCAAAATCTTAAAATCCCCATTTTTCTTCCACTATAATTTTATTTTTATCACTATTTCGGTCAATCGCCTCTTTAGCAAAATTTTTCCGTTCTTCATCATGCCACGGGTCAAAATTCTGAGTAAGAAGCCAATGAGGGTGCGGGTGCCAATTTCTTCTTCATCGGAGGACGAGTCCGAAGTATTGGAAAACCACTTTGATAAATCACTTATCCTTATAAGTAAAATTGTAGATTTTGCAAATTTTACTCTTTAAGCACCTAAATTTCATATGAAGAATTTTTCTTAGGCATGGGTTGGGTCTCTATTGCATCTATGAAAGAATACACATATCATATGCTCATGAGAGATTTTTACAAAAACATAGTATATACTCTTCATACGGGTAGCATTTCTTGTTTTCTAAAAGGAAAACATTTTACGATAACTAAAACTCTTATACGCTCTCTTCTTGAGTTAGAAAAATGTACGAACCAAGTATTTTGTCATATGGCTCACCCACGGCGTGACACTTACAATCCTATCATTGCATGTCGGAAAGTAATCGGAAAAGACTTTGAACATCCGATAAAATTCAATACAAAACAAGTTACCTTACCTTGTAAAGTCTTACACATTATCATTGCCCATATTATCCTCCCTAGGAAAGGTCATCTTGATGAAGTTACTCACTTCGACCTATTCCTTTTTAATTCCTTTTTAGTTGGACGAAAATTGGATTTTTCAACAATTGTCATTGGACACATGAGAATCGTCCACTCCGCTACTCGCATCAAGTCTTTACCCTACGACATACTTCTCACTAAAAATTTTAAACATTTTGAAATCCCTCTAAATGATGAGGTCTTTAACTCACTCCGAACCACTGACACTATCAATATTCACACTTTTAAGCACATAAAAATTGTCAAAGAACATGGGCAATGGGTGGCCTATATTAAGGGATTTGATCGAGACTCTGGACTTTCGACTTTACCTTTCGAAGGAGCTGAAGACGAAGTTGGAGATGATAGTGAGGATGACGTACCACAGGTTCCTAGTCCTCCTCTTAACATCTCGGGATCGAGTGCTCCACCACATTTCGGAAGCTTTACTTTACCAAAATCACTACAATCTCCTCAACTGTCACATTGATTCCCTCACATCCTCCGTCGACGGGCTGGCGGGATGCTTCACCGTTTGCAAGTTTAACAAGATGCCATACAAGCTCAACGAGCGGCGATGCAGGCCAGAAAAATGCCTTCTGTACTTACTACACCGCTCAACAAGAGACAATGCAGACTCAACAAAATGCCTTTTATGCTCAGTACGATGCACTCTTTCTACCCCCACCTCCTCCGGATTCTTAGATACATTTTATGCATATGTACTTTAGGCCTTATGTTGATCTGTCTTCTTTGTATTGTTACTTTTCGTAACTTATGCTCTAACCTATCTGTGCAGTATCCTATGTTGTGTTCTAATATTGAATGCTATATGTATGTATGTGTGTGTGTGTGTGTGTGTGTATATATTTATTTATTTATTATTATTATTATTATTACTTTGCTTATGATAAAAGGGAGAAAATATGATATGATGATATGCTTGAGATAATAATCGAAAATGTCTGCCTTCATAAACATATGTTTTAAAGCATTCAATTATTGGTTTGTAAAAGATAGGGGGAATATATGGATCACGTGCAAAATTTAGGATTTATATTCCTTATCATTTGTTCAATATTATCTTGCAAATCATCTCATCTTGTTTGTTATAATAAAAAAAATATGATATGATGATATGCTTGATGATGATATGATACTTGAGATAATAATCGAAAATATTTGCCTTCATAAACATATGTTTTAAAGCGTTCGATTATTGGTTTGTAAAAGATATGGGGATATATAGATCACATGCAAAATTTAGGATTTATATTCCTTACAATTTGTTCAATATTATCTTACAAATCATCTTGTTTGTCATAATAAAAAGAGAAAAATTGTTGACCTATGATTAATTTCAAACCTCGAAGTTTTGATTATAACAAACAAGTTGGTCTTATTTACTAACGCGTTGAATTCACATGATTATATTCTTTCAACGCATACAAAGGAAAATTGATCAATGGTCTTCAAAAGATCAAAAGTTATCATCACAAATCAGAACTCTTGAAAAAAGTTAAGATCGAAGCCACATTCAAGAAATTAATAGCCAAACTTCGGAGCAAGATCAAATAATTGTTTTCTTAGCTAAGAATGTGAGGGTACTAACACTTTGATATATAGCATGAATGATAATAGTTCAAAATCGTTCCATGCATTAAAAACAACTTGGTGCATTAAAAAGCGATTCGAATACGATGATTTGATCAAGTGAAAAATGATTTTTAAAAATAACTTTTGAACGTAAAAAATATTTTTTTTATCTTGAAAAGTTAGTGAAAAATGCTCTCCGAAAGACTACTTTTCAAAACCCTCAAAGCATAACAAACTACGTCAAAACCGCCAAACTACTGGGGCAGTCGACCGGACTTCTCCAACGGTCCAAAATTTGATCGTTTGGACTTCTGATTTTTCTTATACAAATGGTTAAATAGGTCATCCGAAAATTGGCGGTCAATAGGACTTGTCATCCGATTTGATAGAAAATTTGACCTTTTTCACTTCTATAAATACAACCTCACTTGTTATTTATTAAAATAACTTTAGAGCATTCAATTGAGATTCTTTGATCTAAAATTGCATTGATTTCTCATCTCATTTATTACTATCAAATCATTTTTATTTTGAAATTTTTTTAATTGATCTCAACTTTGAAAATCATTTCATTCATTAAAGTTTTTCAAATCTAACTCTTGAACTTTATTCATTGCTTATTAAAGTGTTAGCCTACTTCTCTTCTTGTACTTAACTTTAAATTTATCATTCATTAAGAAAATAAAATTTCATTTGTAAATTTATTTGAATTGTGGGTCGTGTTGAGATCCCGGAAAGCTCAACGTTGTAAAATGAGCAGTGTTCCTTATTTGTAAATCACCGAAAGCTTTGTAAAGGGTTGGATTGCACCATAAGTCAATCAATGTAGTGAAAAAGGCATTACTCATGACGGTGAGTTTGGTAACGGGGGACGTAGATCGTGTTTGAGATCGAACCTCCATAACTATATCGTTTGTATTCTCTTCCCTTTTACTTACCGTCTTTATATTGCTCAAATTACTCGTGCTTAATTATCTTTGTATTTGTGCATATTTGTTGAATTGGTATAATTGCTAGTATATTGTTAGAAGACTTGAATTTATTTTAGAAAAAAATTTGAAAACCAATTCACCCCCTTCTTCATATACTTGGTCAATTTTTCACGCAAAACCATAGTTAAAAAATAAAGATTGCTTGAGCTAAGTGCTAAAATACTCAGATAAATTCACCATGAAGAATTCTGAGAGATAAACTAAAACAATCAGAGCTAATTTCTAATCAATCATTCATAAAAGGTCCTCAAATTTGACTTATTGGTAGATTAAATGATGATAAATGAAAAGGTACGACAAAAGCCAAAGAAATAAACGACACTAATAGCTAAACAACAATGGGAGATCATCTTAGGGGACAGTGATGTAGTCCTGTTAAGCTGGAAGATCATCTATAACAAAGACATGGTCATCACCATGAGACACATGGGAGGGTACCAACTCCAACAATATCTTCTAGCAATGCCTTCTAAAAATCTAATGCCTCATGGAGGAAATTAGTGTCAAAATCAAGCACTTTCATCAAAACGAAGTTGATGAGCTCATCCTCCTAATGGAAAACATCAACTATTGGAAAGGCCTTTCATTCTTTCATTGCATTGATTGTCATGGGCATGCTCAGACCTTCCTGCCTCTACATTTTCATATCCATAGTGACTTTGGCCCTTTCTTCTCACCCATGATGAGCTCTTCACTTGCTCCCCCCTCCCCCCAAATTTTCTTCTCTAGCTAAGCCTTAGTCACCAACTGGCCTCCAAATGAGCAGTCTTCTCCTCAGTCCATTTCGTATTAGCCTCCTCATGTCGAGCTCTTCACTCTTGTCAGTTTAGTACAAATTAGGGCATCTTCCTTAAGTTTATGGATGGCCTCCACCTCAGTGTTCACCTAAGTGTAGTTCAAACATCAAATGACTAGACTAAAGTAACAAAATTGTACTTTTATCGAAATCGTCATCATATGGAGAATGGAACGATGGGGGAGGGGGGGGGGGGAAAATGGCTACCTTTATATGAGACTCATTCACACTCATTTAGTTCAAGGAGTTTACGATCAGTCTAATTCCAAGTAAGTGGTGAGTTGAATTTGTAAGAGGAGGCAAAGCTGAGTTCATTAGGTCAACTATCTATGAGCTTGTCCAAATTTGACCTATGTATGCTATTGGAAGAGTTGGCACTCAATCGCCATACCAATGGGGCCTTATCCTTGATTGGTGTCTTCCTCATTTATCTCGTGGAAGGATTGTATGATTGGTGAATTTTCCTAAAACTACTTATCTTGAGATTAGGATCTGCAAAGATAAACTAAAGTAAAAAAGGCAAGGAGAATAAAAATGAACTCAAATCATGTAGACTTGACCTGGAATTGGATGTAGGATTCTATAACAAAAGCCCGATTTGGAAAAGGCTAGATTCAGTGATCAAACCTCATTTATGAACCAACTCACAATCGACTACCTTCCAACAAGTGGGATCTTAGTTACTCCGACCTTGAAAATAAAGGTTTGAACTTTACCCAAGTAAAAGTCCAAACCTTAGGGGACATTTGTTAGTGTCCTAACTCACAGTACCAGCTCGGATTTACCTTAATTTAAGGAGGGCTTATGAAGATTCAATAATCACTTCAACGAGGATGAACTAAAAGATCACTAGGTCAGTTCGACCTATGATAGGTCAAGTATACTCCATGAGCTTGACCATAGCAAGTCAATTTGGCCCATGCCTATCGTCATTCAAAAACACCATCATTACAATTCTGAATACGTCTCCTAAGTGATGTCATCATCACCCAAATGACCACTCCCACAGCGACAAGTGGCACCTATGACATCAACATGTCATTTTTAGCTAATTAGAAATCAGCAATGATTGCTTAGGTGACACGTATTCATGACCTCGACTATGATGATATGTTCGTCCGACCTTAACAACAAATCAACATTTTTAAATTTGGAAGGTGGCACACACTTCTAGATTAGAAATGCAGCTGATATGATGTTGGGTGGCCAAGTTGCTTGATTAGAGGCCTATAAAGCGATGCCAATGATATTCTCCAAAGGGAAACTCAACTTCTTGTATACACTTTTCATTTACTTCAATCAATACAAACACTCTCCTTTTTTTTTTACTATTTTAGCAATATATCTCTTACAAATTATCGCTTAAGTTGACAAAAATCGACCTAATCATTTTTTTACATCAACATGATTGAATTCAAAAAATCTGGAATTAAAGGAAAGGAAAAGTCACAGAACGGCTGAGGAAGAAAAAAGACAAAAACGAGCAGGAAGACAATGGAATAAAAGCAGAAATTGAAGAGGAAACTTCAAATTTTTTTGTGCACAAAAACATTGATAGTTGTGCAAGAAATTTGGGATTTAATTACGTACCAACGATGAATTATCAGGAGATTTATAATAATTAAGGAAGGAGACAAAGAATCATTGTTGAGAATTTGTGTGGTGAAGAAAAATGATAGCTCAGAGTTTTTTTTTTTTAATCTTGTTCATTGTAATTAACTCGATAATATCTTTTAACCTTTATTTGTTTAATTTCGAAATTATGAATGACTAGATACATTTTTGTTAGAATGATGATATAGTTTAGGATTTTAATATTTATTTAAATTCAAGACTTCATGCACTTTAATATGTGTTAATTATTTATTATGTGTTTATTTTATTTCAATCATTTGCACATTAATTTATTAATTGAGTAATAATACTGAGATCGAGGGGTGGTGTATTAATCTAGTTTATGCAATAAATAACATTGGTAGTATAAGAGATTGTCAGATATTACATGCTATGCAATTTGAGAATGTGAATATTTACTTTTGCTTGAGAAAGATTGTTGACACATATGAAAAAGGGGCTGAATAAAATTGGAGTTACATGAATTTTAAATAACCTAAGTGAAATTTGAAATCTCAACTATTTAATCTCATAATCTTCTTCATCATTATATAAATAGATTACCTTAGCTGAATTTTAGTACAATTATGTAAACAAAATTGAATTGATGTTTGCTTACCATTTTAAAT
This sequence comes from Fraxinus quadrangulata, assembly GCA_903798255.1. NCBI lineage: Eukaryota > Viridiplantae > Streptophyta > Magnoliopsida > Lamiales > Oleaceae > Fraxinus > Fraxinus quadrangulata. Next base: position 21,212 of record CAIGRB010093895.1, on the reverse strand, counting down.
AAGATTGAAGTTATGTTAGGGTAAAAAAAACTGATAGTACTCTTGCAGAATTAATCGATTAAATTTTTGATATAGTTGATCGAGACTACTTTGTTTACTTTAGATTTAATTTTAATTAATTCTAGCTTTGATTTGATCTTCATTCTTATTGTTTTTCCTTTTTTCAGGTTACATCGCATGCAAAGTTCGGAGGACGTGATCTCATACCCTTTGATCTGGAAACTGAACGAACTTTCAAACAGAGAAATAAGCAACAATGAGAGAACCTCATAGAAGGACAGAACAAAAGCAATACAGAAGCACAACTTGAATGGCTAGTCAAAATTGATGATGATGACTTGCCACTTAATTCATTATACATTGGTTGAATCCTTCACGTCACACATATATATTGACTTAGCTGCAAAATAATCCATATCATTCCAATCAACAAATGAAGTTGTTGAACGGTTTGAAACTATGGCAGCAAATAATGCACTGTAGCCTTCAGAGAAAAAAAATTAGAAGTTTGGATCGTGATTGCAATTCTTCCTTCTCAAAATCGGTTAAATTATAAAATAAAACTCAAAATACATTTTTGACGTTTTGAGTATTTTCAATGAAAATTTTGAACACTCAAAAGAAGGAAAACAAGTGTTTAAATAAAATTTAAAAAAATATAAATATAAATTCTAACAAATAAAAATTTAAAAAATAAAAAGTTGGAAAAATAAAATCTAATAACTAAAATTATAAAAAATAAAATTTTGAAAAATTTAAAAATAAAAATTACAAAAAATAAAAATATTTCATGCTTTTAATGATTATTTACATAAAAATTCTAAAGAAATATTTAAATGAACACAAATAAAAAAATTATTAGTCCAAGTTTGAACTCAATTTATTATTCGTTTTTATTTTACTTTTGTAACAAGAAAAAAATTTATAAGATTCACCAACTTTAAAATATGTACTACTTGATATAAAAGATAATTATTTCAATAATCACCAAACTTATACCATGGTCATGGTTTACTTTCTGAACTTTAAAGTGTTTCACAATGCTCATTGAACTTTGTCGTTTGCACTTCATCTATCACCCTAAAAATTTGTTAACTTATTCATTGACGTGGCTAATGAAAATCTGACATGACAAGTTACGCCTGTTAAAAAAATTACAACTCAATCAAATCATTATTTCATTACTCATTCAACTTACACTTGGTCACAGTTTACTCATCAAACTTAAAAATGTTTCCCAATGGGTCACCTATCTTTGAGATGCTGCATTCTTCACTTCGTTGCTAATTTATTGTACGAAAATTTCATGATCAAGTTACAATCATCAAAAAAATTACAACTCTACTAAACCATCAACTCACAAAAATCACCATATATGAAACACGACTTTCATGCTCCATAAACAATTGTGATGACTACATTTTGTATACTTATTTTTAGACTTTTAAATTATAGTATTTGTTGGATATTTTAATGAATTATGGTTTAATTCTATGTATATTATGCTTGTTAGCTATCGATGAAATTGGCGGAATTGGAAACAATGAACGAGAAAAAGGTGAAATGGCAAGAACTCTAAAGTTCGGAGACCAAAGTGCAAATATTTAATAGTTGATTCAAAATACAAAAAGATGATTGAAGAACATATAATCAATTAGATGCATTTAGAAGTCAAATGAGTGAAATATAGACAAAGTATTTTCACAAATCAATTTCTAGTCGATCAAGTTATGCTTTAAATTTTCCGCCTTAGAATGAAATCATTTTTTTGCAGAGTAAATGTTCAAATTGAATAAAATGATATTTCTAAAAGAATCATTGTGGACGCTTTATTCGGGGTTTAAAGAAGCTTATTGGGCCGTGGAAGTCACATTTCACATATGGTGATTTTGGTGAATTGATAATTTTGTTAAGTTGTAATTTGTTTAATATTTGTAACTTATCACATAGAATTTATGTGCGAATATTAGCAACGAATAGAACGAAATATAATGGATAATGAATGAAGTACAACATCTGGAAAGATGGGTAACCATTGTGAAACAGTTTGAAGTTCAATAAGTAAACTGTGACCAAGTGTAAGTTGGATATGTAATGAAACAATGGTTTGATTAAGTTGTAATTTTCTTAACGACCTTAAATGCCACGTTAGATTTTTGTTAACCATATCAACGAATAAGGTGATTTTTTAGGGTAATAGATGAAGTGCAAACGGACAAAGTTCAATTAATACTATGAAATACTTTGAAATTTGTGAGTAAATCGTGACCGTGATATAAGTTGAGTGATTATTGAAACAATTAACTCGGTTAATTACATGAATGGTTATTGAATTTTGCCAAATGTTACTACTTAATAATCGAACTAAAAAATATATTTCAATGGTCACTGAACTTCAGCAAGTGTTACTACTTTATAATTGGACTTAAAAATGTATTACAATGGTCACTGAACTATGTACCATATTATCCATCCATCACTCAAGTGGAAAAATCCGTTAGATTCAACAAACGACGTCAACTTGAGTAATAGATGAGTAACACGATGCATAATTCAATAACCAATGAGATATATTTTTAACTTCATTTATTAAATAGTAGCACTTAGCAAAGTTCAATGGTCATCGAGATACATTTTTAAGTTCGGTAATTAAATAGTTTCACTTGGCATAATTCAATGACCATTGAAATACATTTTTAAATCCATCAACTCAACATCTACAAAAGAAGAAATCAAAGAAAATGAAGGAAAAAAGAGGAAAACGAAAATCAAAGGCAATTCAATAAAAATAGAACTTAATATCCGTTCTGAAATAAATGGATGATATTAGTTTTCAATTGAAAGTTTTGTTGCCTAATGGAAGATATACGATGCTAAATTAATTCTGAATGATTTGCGGAGTAATCAAATCCCCAATTAGCATATCCCCTTCATTGGCAACTTTCAAATAATACATGTGATTTTTGGATCAATTAGTATCAGTTCACTATAACTCAAACTTCACATAAAAAGAGTGAAAAAGAGACCATAGGAATACTGAAAGAAATTGATAGAGAAAAATTACATAAAAGTACAAAAATGTTCGAATTTGTGTCCAGGTAACTAAGGTCGATTTGATTTTTCATCTTTTTTCCCTTCAATTTATTTAGTTTCTTTTTTCAAAGAGGTCGATTTGAAATAAGAAGAAGAATTTGTTACTACTTAATAACTGAACTTGAAAATGTATATTAATGATCACTGAACTTTGTCGAGTGTTATACTTCATAACAAAACTTAAAAATATATCTCAATGATCACTAAATTATACACCGTGTTACCCATCCAATACTCAAGTCGATCCCGTTTGTTGAACCTAACAAATTTTCCCGTAGTAATAAATGAGTAATACGGTACATAGTTCAGTGACCATTTGAATGCATTTTTTAGTTCAGTTATAAAATAGTAACACTTGACGAAATTTAGTAACCATTCAAGTAATTAACCCACATTTGACAAATGTGAAAAAATTAGACGGAATCCATGTAATAAATAAAAAGGGGAAAAAAAATAAAAAAGAAATCTAAGAAACTTATTAGAAAATGGATTCTCGCACAAAAACAGGCAGAGGCAGCAAACAAAATACTACAAAAAACGTCTTTTAAAGTTAATCTCACAATATTACTTATATAACACCTTTTCTCTTGCCGTCTTATAAGAACTTAAATAAGTAGCATATCCCCTTCATTGGCAACTTTCAAATAATACATGTGATTTTTGGATCAATTAGTATCAGTTCACTATAACTCAAACTTCACATAAAAAGAGTGAAAAAGAGACCATAGGAATACTAAAAGAAATTGATAAAGAAAAATTACATAAAAGTACAAAAATGTTCGAATTTGTGTCCAGGTAACTAAGGTCGATTTGATTTTTCATCTTTTTTCCCTTCAATTTATTTAGTTTCTTTTTTCAAAGAGGTCGATTTGAAAGAAGAAGAAGAATTTGTTACTACTTAATAACTGAACTTGAAAATGTATATTAATGATCACTGAACTTTGTCGAGTGTTATACTTCATAACAGAATTTAAAAATATATCTCAATGATCACTAAATTATACACCGTGTTACCCATCCAATACTCAAGTCGATCCCGTTTGTTGAACCTAACAAATTTTCCCGTTTTAGTAATAAATGAGTAATACGGTACATAGTTCAGTGACCATTTGAATGCATTTTTTAGTTCAGTTATAAAATAGTAACACTTGACGAAATTTAGTAACCATTCAAGTAATTAACCCACATTTAACAAATGTGAAAAAATTAGACGGAATCCATGTAATAAATAAAAAGGGGAAAAAAAATAAAAAAGAAATCTAAGAAACTTATTAGAAAATGGATTCTCGCACAAAAACAGGCAGAGGCAACAAACAAAATACTACAAAAAACGTCTTTTAAAGTTAATCTCACAATATTACTTATATAATACCTTTTCTCTTTCCGTCTTATAAGAACTTAAATAAGTAAATTTAATTTAATTAACATACATAACATTCACTTTGACTCTTCTTCACATGGTCTGAATTTTACAAGGCTTCCAACTTAACATCCCATAAGCCAAGCATCAAATATTAACTTTATCTATAAAAAAGCAAATATTGAACAATTTACGAAATTCTTATAATCCATCTCCTAAGCAATTAATGTTTTTCCAACTCGTACAGATCGAAATTTATTATTATTATTTTATTTTTTGAAAAAATAGAATTGCTCCCAAGCAAGTTGCATACAATACATGATACAAACCCATTGAGAGAGAGGTATAGATGAGGAAAGCTGACAATATCAAATCCATTCTAATGGACCAAGGGACAACAGTGAAAGATTACACAGAGAACTATATGAACATATTAGAAACAACGAATGTGAAAACTCACTCAGTAGTAGCCACTCTGGTGGGGAGGTGGATATGGAGACCGAACAGCGTATGGAGGGCGGGGCATATATCCAGGTTGTGGAGGAGGTGAATTATAATATGGGCCTCTCCATCCAGGATATGCAGGTTGGTCAAACTCGTGGCTCATAGCTGGCTGCCGGTGCTGTGGAAGTGGGTATGGATGACCCGGAGCAGGCATGTGATAGGGAGGTGCTGACTGTTGTGGCATTTGCTGAGAGCTGTAAGGGGAAGGAACGTGAGAATATGCAATCATTGTCGGCTGCTGAGGGGGCTGGTAGGTCAGTGGTTGGGAATGAGAATTTGAAACATTCCCAGGCTCTGTCGGTTGTGAAGAATTGATTCTTTGAACCTGATGAGGCTGCGTAACTGAAGGATAAGTGTAACCACCAGAAAACTTTCCGTCCTGAAAACTAAGACCTGAAATTTGTCTCTGAACATCATCTATCATTTCTCGGCACTGAATGTTTCTAGTCATCACAAAATCACTGCACTGCTGCTTTACGTTTGTGATTGCATCCTGTTTCACAGGAAAAAGTAAGTGATAATGAATTTCCTACATGACGAAAAGCTAGAAACTGTGAACATAACAGACTTTCGATTATTTTAGCAGAAAAGCTAAATATGATCAAACATTGAATCAAGGCAGTTATTGTTTGTTAGATGACCCTTACCATTGACTAGCAAGAGATGAGCTATTTCACCACCAACCCGTCTCAACACTGTTTAAGTTGTATGTGTGTGTGAGAGAGAGCAAGGAACAACACTCAAGTTTACCTTAGCCATTGAAAAGACAGCAGCAAGTTTGGGACTTGGAAACACTTCTGCTACATCTTAACTGATTTAGCCCATGGGCCCCATTATCCAAAATTTTATTTTTTCCCAAGCTTATATCAACCACATATTCTCCCAATAAAATAATTAGCACATAAACCCAAAACATTTTCCTACTTTCTAACCACACATTCTCCCAAAAATCAATATTACAAAACTCATTTTTTTGTGAAAAATGGGGCTCAAACAAGGGCTGGCTTTGATGATATATTTATCTTCTTAACCTTTCTTCTTCAAAGATCATCACATTCTTAAATGCACAGCATAAAGTTGCTTCATATTTAGGCAAGTGGGAATCCTGTTCCCATTCTCTCTAATCCAATTACCGGAGCATTGTCAGTGCAACTAACAAATTGAGGCATACGAATATTACAAAAAGTGATTGTAGTTCTTGTTTTTAAGCCCTCGCGTATTCAAATCTTAGTTTTTTGTCACTAATAAATTCCTCGATTAACAAATCAATACCTATGACAGAATTTTTGTACCTGGAGAGTAACATAGAATTTCAATCCTTCACTGATGTTCTGCTTTATTTCTTCGAATTTTGCTATGGCAGCTTCAATCTGCTTATAGCTCCTCTCAAGAGATGCTGAAAATTGGGATGAATGTCAACATAAAGCATACTTCATATAAAATACAGAATGGTAGCATCAGAAGTTGAGTAAATGTTTCAAGTCCTGTTAAGACAAAGTCAACCACCGGTTTCAGATTGGAGGAGCGATTACATTTTAGCATGTGAATGTTAATGTGGTCTGTTTGCTTGTTGTGTTTAGCTTAAATTAATAATGAAACATATTTATTGTAATAATATGGAAAGAGACCTAAGAAAAAATAACATTTAAAAGACAAACTTGTTCAGTAGAAAGAAGAATAAACATGCAGAATGCATACAGAAAGCATCTCTACTGTAGCCAAATCTCATGTAAGCCACCCTTCATAATATTCGACACTGTAAGGATCAGAAAGCCAATAGTGATAATATGACAAGCATGACACTGTAAGAGATACGGCACACATCTACCAACTAAAGTCCATGCAAAAGAATTCTTTGATAGGTAAAATAAGCCAACTCAAATTACACATATCAACAGGCAGTCAGGCGCCAAGGGTGACATACATAAGGCATCTTAATTTAACAATAAAGAAAGATTATCAGGAACCATATTTCAATGGAATTAAAAAACAATTACTAAATGCATCCCTGGGTATGAAGCAACAAATATACTAACTGACAGACATTTATAATATGCATTTAAAAGCAACTTTTCTCTAAACAAATATCATCTACCAATACATACCTTTATAATCTGCCAGATTAAAGATAGCAGCAAACTGATCATTTTGAGCCTGTACAGATAAAGAGCATGTTAAGACAATTTCTTCAGTGACATGTACAGCTCTTTGATTAAGTCAATTGGCAACTGCGGGTCAAACAAAAATCAAGAAATTCTATGAAGCCAAGTATAGCAATCTACTGACTGTATAACTTCTCGTATAGAAGTAAATTTGCAGAAGGTTGGAATATCCTATTTAAAGATACTGAGATCCTATTATTGAAACACATTAGATATGGAATCTTGTTATTCTAGTACAAACAACAATCCACATGCTAAACAAAAGAAAGAATAATGTAAAGTAAACAAATTGTGCTTTTAAGCTGAAAGAACCGTGCATCAATGCATGTGGATTCACAACCAAAACAGCAAAGAAAGCCTATTCTATAGAATGATGTTTGCAGAAAAGCCCAACACGCCTATAACCTTGTCATAACTGAGCTAAAGAAACCCATTTATAAGTCTACCTGGAAACAAAACCATTTACCTAGCTCTGCCTCCAAATGTCCTCTCTCTTTCAAGACCACCTGCTGACCACATTCCTTACTACCCACAAACACACCCCAAAGACACCATCCCACTGCACACACCAACCAAAATTTCCCCTCCAAAGCCTCACAATCCATCGCCTTCATCTGCAAACACCAAAGCCCCTTCCCCACCTTTCATAAACACCTCTCAATCTTCAGTTACCTTTGAAACTGATTTATTGCAGAATGTGCCGTTAATGTTGTTATAACATTTTTGGCATCAGAGCTATTTTTAGTCTAATCTATTGAGGCAGAAGCAGAAAGATGCATCTTCATGGATTAATTTGTTTTGACAGGAGTTTTCTTGGTGGTTTTGGCAGTTGATTTTTCTCTCTTCTTTTTTGGTCATTTGAATTTTCAATTTTAAAGTGTTCTGTAATTGTTAACTTCAATATTATTTAAGATGATTTACATCATGTGCAAGTCTAAAGAAGGGGGTGGTGGTGTGGCAGTCACGTAGATGTTAGAGAAATTCCTTGTTTCTTTCTGTAACACCCCTAATTCTTACTAGACATGAAATTAGGATCTAGATGAAAAGGTTTGAAAGTTTAGGGACCAGATTATATGATTGCCTATAGTTGAAGGACCAAGCTCCAATTTTTCAAAAGTGTATTCTTGGTGTGTGAATGTTAACCGGAAAAGGAATTTTTTGGGAAGAAAAATTAAGGGGATGAAGTCTTACTGAAATATGTTTTAGTATCTTTTATGTCTATTGGATAAAACATGAATTTTAATATTTTGTCTTGCTAAGGAAAATCATATATATTATGTTCTTCTAATATGTCAAGATAAGTATATATTAGTATGAATTAGTAAATAATCTTATGTCTTTCAGAATGAAAGGATAGATTTGACAATATACCTATATGTTAAATTGTATATATAATTGTGTATTAATATAAATTAGTCTAAAATCATGTATGTACTTTAATATAAGAATAAGTGAATTTATATTTCCTTGCATATAAGGTAGATAATATAGTTGTTTTAGATGTGAAATATATATATATATATAAGCATATAATTATATATTTCCTAGTTATGCATATACGTAGATTTAGAAAGACAATAAAATCAAAAGTTTCCACGCAACAAGGCAAACCCCAAGTTCCCTATAAAAATCTACCCTCTATGCAAGACAACACAAAAACATTCAGCCATATACACATTGTCACACACACACCCCCCATCATTTTCTTATTTTTGGAAGACTTCCCTGTGGATCCTTCAAGGACCATATTTTCCGCATCTCTAAATAATTCTCAAGGGTGGTTGAGTAAAGATTAAGAGTTACTCAAAGTATCCTAATTTTTGAATGAGAAAGAAAAAACTTCCTACAAGATCTCAATTTGCTTTCGCCATGTACGTTTTTATCTCAACAAAAAGAGCATTTGTCAGAAAACAAAGCAATCAGGAGAGGATGTATGGGTTTTTAAAGCTTCAAAAATTTCCGCAAGGTTTTAAAGGAGGTAATCAAAGTTTTGAAGCTGTATCAGTTCTTTTCCTCATCTCATCACTCAAATCTCATCACTCTTCTGAACTTTCAAGTGGTTTTAGCAAGGTTATTCCTCATGCTTTAATTATTTGGGAACCTTTTTATCTTCCATTATGCTACAGGTCCAATATGATATGATATGTAAGATGGATTGGAGTCGTAGTACTACACGTGAATTCTGAGTCTACGAAGAATTGGTTTTGAATTCACATTCTCAACTTGTAAGTTATGACCTTGTGGTATTCACTTATTGAACCATGCTGGATTTACTTCGTTTGCTACTTGATTATTGAGATTTATCTCACTCCTCTCCTTTCCCCTTCAGGAAATTAGTAGCATGTGGTGGTCGAAGCGTGGAGTGGCTAATGGCGGTGAAATAGAAGTAGGCCCAGGTTAACTTTCTTAAGTTGTTTTATGAAAAGAGAAATAAAACCATTAAGTTTTATTCAAGTATTTTTCATTAAATTGAATTTGGAGTCAGAATCTGCGAATACGCAATTAGGTTTCATTTATTAAGAAATATGAAGCTTACTTTTTATATGTTTTGACTCACGAATATATGTTTATAGATTGTGTCTTCGTCTTTTTAAATATTTTTACACTTTATGAACAAAATTATAAAGGTACTTGGGTCATAGGACTCGGGGTGTCACATTGTCATAATTGTATATCAAATCAACCATTGGAAAGGACGTTCCAGCCTTCATTTTGTGTAGAACTATGTCCTGGTTGAAACCGCTTGTATATTCTAGGCAATTCCAGCCACCAAATAAGGCTCAAATTTCCCATGCTGTACAACTTCTAATCCTGCTATTACAAAATTTCAATCTCCTAACTTGTAAACCTGGTAATTTTGATGCTCAAGTCCATACCCCAAGAAGGTGATTTAACTGCAATCTTTCAATAGCAAATATATCCTTTCAAGTCTGAAACCTTTAATCCCTTTTAAATTCAAAACCAGATTCATAAAAAGGGTTCCAGATTATAGAGAAGGTAACCTTTTTGTTGTATTTGGCATTTAAGTCCAGAATCACGATTTGAAATAAAAGAAATGAGGTCACTGTACAAAAACATTCAACAAGGCATGCCAACATCAAATAAAGTTTAAAGTAGATGACCCGATCCTAGTTTTCATTTCAGCTAGAAAATGAAATCTTTCACACGAGAAACTAATATATATACCTGAATTTGCATCAGTAGTTGTTCTTGTGCCTCAAGGTTTTGTGTGATTTCTTGACAAATGTGATCATACTTCGAAATCTCCTTTCCGAAAAGATCCTCGTAGGAGCCAGTGGAAGTCATCAACTTCGGTAGAATATCATCCTGAGAGACACACCATAAGAAGAGCGATTTGCCAAATGATATAAAAAAATTAATTGAAAAGCTTTACTAGATAGCAAAATCTAAGTTCTGGTCATACATTATGATAATATTAAATAGAACAGAACAAAATCAGATTAATCACAGCTTTCAAATGCTTGAATCTTGTATAACTGGAATGTTTATTCTTTTTCTTTAATAAAACCATAATGTTTATTCAACAGGATTTATGATAGTCCATATATATCAAATTAAATTTAAGAATTCATAACAGAAACACCAAACAATTACAGGCCATAACTGAATTAAGTAGATACCTACCCGTATGACAAGGTCCAACCCTCTTTTAAGTACAAAAAGCTAAACCACAAGAATCAATAAAGACCAGGATTCTTAAAGATATAAAACTCTAACGACATAAGAAACAAGTCATATTGCATGTAAATATGTTTTGTTGGGGAGTTCAGTGTTTTAAAAGCTAAGAGGAGAATCACTATGATATCAAAAGGGCTATAATACTGAAACACTGAGATAACCCAAAGCAACTCCACCTCCTATTAGCAGACAACAATAGATCTAAAAATATGTGATGGCCAAAGTATTAGTTTCTTCATACCTTCCTCTTCATCTCTTTCAACATGTCTTCAAGACCTGCCCTTTCCGTACCAAGAGTCTCCAATTGCCCCTGCAAATATAGACAGCCAATTTGAAGAGACTCTCCATAAATAAGCTAAATGCAATAACAAGCATTTTATTTCTATCTCATAGTTTATAAATCACACACACACACACACACACACACATATATATATATATATATTGCTTAAAAGTGTCATCAACATCCATTTAACACATGGTTTTCACCAGCATCAAACACGATGAGATCAGAAATTGACTCAGGAAACATTGATGTGGCGATAATTCAGTTTATTACAAACCATATGCATATGCAAACATGCAGGAATAATAATGTTTCATTACAAGAATTAGAAAAATATTTCAAGTCACTGGTCAACTAAAGTGCATTAAACTGGCTAGTGGCTACATTGAATCATGCGACTGGTAAATCCCAGAAGTGGGCGTGGTAATTGCATTTGATCAGGCATCTACAAATGTAAAGAACAGATGTATCCATGTAATATCATAGATTCAGCAAATTCTAAAAAGTTTCATCAAGAAGTAAATGATGTACATAGGAGAATAATTATGTTGAAGTTATGTATTCATGCAGCCATGCATATTATAGCCTCAACAATATGAAATTACCAATCTTTGCTTCAGGGCTCCCACAATAGCATCTTCGGTGGCATCCAACGACATTATTGGCCTTGCCAGAGTTGGAAGGGCAGATTCTATCTATCAAAAATGAAAATGCACCCACATAAGGATTATGATTTTATTAGCTTCAATGGGGGATAAGAAAGAGATGTAGTGTCTAAAATTGAAGGCAATTAAAATTATGCAGTATGCAACCCCAAAGTTGAAAATTTGATATTGCAACAAAGTCATCATCAATAAATTGATCAAGAGTATGGTCGAAAGACCATTATTGTAATTTTTGAAGGTAATTTTATGAAATGGATAGATCCATGATATTCATCAGCAAAATACACCATATATCAGTGATAGAAAATAATAACTATATCTACGTTATAATAAGAATGAAGTACTCAAAATGAAAGGTAAAATCTTGTCCAGTCAACTGACCACCACTAAGACAACTCATATTCCTGAAAAATTTAGAAAGAAAATCCACTTCTTGATTGTAATGTAATAATGATATGCCCCATAACAGATAAAGCAACTTGCTACCCATGATAACTATGGTATAATAAAATCAGCTTCAAATTTTGAAGATAGAACAAGGTAAAAAAAAAGTCATATATCTCTAAAAGCTTACTGGACAACGATCAAGAATTGACATGAGTGCTGAATGTTCTCTCAAAGATCTCTCAATCCGAGCATCACTCTCCGAAGCTTGCTTCAAATTTGCTGCAAACCTATTTAACCTGTCTAGCAAATTCTTTGTTAAGGTGCTAGATTGGGGCCTTGTCCACCGTGTTGCAAATTGAGTTCTAAATTGTGCATCCTCTGTAGCCTCTTTCTGTAATAGCTCCTCAGTCTGAACTAACAATTCCTGGTTAACCATCCTCAAATCTTTAAGTTGCTGTAGTTTACCTTCCAAGCCAGCTGGTCCACCACAATTCTGTACAGCATCTACATCTTCTTTCAATGCTAGAGGCAAAGTAGAAGTTCCTTCCAAAGCAAGAATTGAATTGGGCAAGTCCATTTCCTTCAATCTCACTCGAGCTAGTTCACTTCCCTGCTGCAATTTCTCAGCTTGAGTTCTAATAATGTCATCAACCATTTCAGTGTACCTAGAAAGAGCTTTTGCACTGTTATCAGGAACTAGACTTGCAAACATCTTATCCTTGCTAGCATCCAGCACCTCATTCATAGGCATAGGCTTCACCATTGAAAAAGCAGGAAGTGGAGGTAAAGAACTAGCAGGAGGAACCCTCATTAAGTAGACTCTCTCATTCTCCTTCACGGCCCTCTCCAGGTTTTGATTCAGGTTAGCTTCTAATTTGGTGATTGCATCCAAGAGCTGCTGAGCTGCCCCCTTGGGAGATAACTTTTTTGCTTCAGAACAGGAATTAACCCCACCCTTCAGACGTGCAATTTCCTCAGCAATCTCTTCTTTCCCATGCAGCTCTAAACTATATCTATAGCATGCCTCTGCATAAAATAAGGCAGCCTTTAGCTGAACATGAGCTATCCAGGCCTTGTCAAAATGTTGATTCAAAGGTGCATTATTCAATGCCCCCAAAACTTCCTCATAATAGAGACCAACCTATTAACAGGATCATTTAAATTGATCATCAGATCCACACATGAACAAAAAGAGCTAACTATTGTATGCCGCACTACATAAATTTCGACATTTACAATTTCTAAGGAAAATATCACTTCCATTACATGATGTATCAAATTAATAACTCGTCTAAATTGCAAACTTTCCATCTGACAATTTCTCCAATCTTTTCATTCAGGTATAGTACTAAATACAGTCAAGACCACAACACCAATACTAGATTTTTCAAATCAAATTCAGGCTAAGAAGAAATGAATTACGAGGGCTTCAGGACCTAGGAAATTGAATGTACTCTAATCAATAATATCTCTGGTCATTCAACAAAAATTCATACGTGCCATTTGTATGTTCACGAAAAAGTAATGTCGAAAAACATCCTATATATGATCCCAAAACATCAGCAACAGTCCAAATTCTACAAAGAAAACCAGAAGAAGCAAAAAAAGATAGGTCCCAGTTTGATAACAAACCTGTCTTGAAATCTTTGCGCAGACCCCAGGACTGCTCCCCTTTGCTATGGTATTCTCGTACACGCACTCCTGTGCCTGGGCCAGCATCAGTCTCTCCAACATTCCTGCACATTCCACTGACACATCCACGGAGGTCGAACTTCCAACTGATGCTTTCACTGCCATATTATCTCTCAGAAACGCGAATGCCCCAGCTGCTGCTATAAATGAATGTGAAGCCTGCCTCCTCCCCTCCACAGCAGACCGATCAAAACTCAGTCCCATTTGACTGTGCACCGCCCCCAAATTAAACAACACCGCAGCTTTTTCTATACAAATTAAAGCAAAAAACTTATGTATTCCTTCCAGACCAAGATTATTGCATTAAAGAGTCGGGACCCATCAATTTATACGTAATTTATAAAAAAATACCTAAATGGATGTTTTGTTGAGAAGCCTTTTGTTTGCTCTTAAACGCGTCGAACCAAGTAAAGGACACAGAATTGATGTGATCCTTGTCGGGCGAAATGGGGAACCTGGACTCGACTGCACAGAGGGCTTTATAGTAACGTTGCAAGAGGTCACGGCGAGCGGGCAACGAATCGGAGGGGCCTCGCTCAATATCTGATCGGAGCTCCTTAAGCGTCTGGAGATCGTCCTCCAAATTCTGGGCTTCGCGTTCCGAGTAATTGATGACTATGAAGTTGCGAAGCGGCCTGTACATATCTAACGAATTGGTTTTCTTCTCGAAGATCGCGAGCATGATGTTAGTGGTCGACGCCGTCGAAGTCCCCATGATAGGTGGTGGTGGGGGAGGACCGGAATGGGATTTAATTGATTGGATTAATTATATAGGGATTTTTCGTAGAAATTGTAGTCAACGGGAGCTTTGGTTGAAAAATTCTACTGGCGTGTCGTTTGGTTGGCATGATTTTGATCTAGTCTTGTATAACGAAAGAACGAACCGTTCAAATTACGAAATATTTGTTAAATGTATATAGATGTGTCAAGGTGGACGAGCAGGTCAAATTTGTGAAAATCGGTCCAAATCGACATGGAACCGCAGGTCGAACCGTGACTCGAGCGGATGGCTCACGGATCAAGAAGGTGTGACACACGGGCTTTGCGGGTTGCATCATCACAGGGAAAAAAATTAAAAAAAAATTTAAAAAAGGGGGATCGAAGGATACAAGATAAAATTATTAATGATATTGCTGAAGACTTCAAAAATCTTGCAGTTCCTGAAGATTGATTGAAAAACAAATATTAAAATATATAATTGTTGAACAACTAAATTATAGTTAAGACTTAAGTAAATGTCAACCTAGTTGGGATGTACTTCAATTATAAATTATAATAAAAGTAGGTGACAACCTAGTTGAGATGTACTTATACTATTAATATTTGATAATAGTAATTAGAAATGCATTTAGTTGTTATTTGTTTGAGTTAAATTTAACTTTACAAAGTTATAAATAATTCAGTTAACATTAAATTTGAATTCTATGTAAACATTTTTTGGTATAAATATGAATTTATCATTTTGTTCAATTCTTAGTTTACATTTAACAAAAAAAATATTTTTTGCTATAAATATGAAAAATTCTATATTTTTTTAATTTTATTTATACAATAATACGGGCCAAATCGGAACGAACCGCGACCCTAGCGACCCGTGACCCGCATGGGCTCGACCCAAATGTGTCAACGGGCGGACCTGAATTGTATTCCAAAATTTGTGAGCCTACCCGGAATCGGCTCGGAACCCGTAGCGGGCAAGATTTTTTTCACGCGGGCCGTTACTGGGCTCATATGTTGGAGGGGCGACCCGGCCCGGACCACCCGAATTAACACCTCTAAATGTATATTTGGTTTTATGATAAGTCTATTATACTCTAATTTTAATTCTCATTTTAAATCCTATAAATATAATATTTTGATTTTCAATAAAAATGTTGACATACAAAAATAATGAGGCACAATTAAATGGCCAAGAGAATGAAGCCCAACTAGAGAATTCGAAGGATTGATCCAAACAAGATCATGTTGAAACCCAAGACGGAGTTATGTAATGATAGCCAATCATCGCTCAAGCCTGACATACGTCTAAGTAGTGGAGGCATGTTATCGCTCAAGTATGCAAGACGTCCAAGTAACGGAGAACTCTCATCGCTCAAGTCTGTGAGACGCTCAAGATCGAGGGGAGGATAATATCTTATTGTTATTTAAAGCGACTGACGGTTTATTGAAACGATTCATCCTACAATTCATGAATCTCGGTTGCAAGCAGTTAAATAATAGTAGAAGTGGTAGCGATTATAAACAATTTTTTTGACAAATCATCCATAATGAAAAAGGTGGGTAGTTGTAGGGAGAGCAATTTCAAACGGTTCTACAACAATTGTAGATTGATGTATAAAAGAGAAAATAGAGCATAGAAAGAAATGTCCGATCAAACAACTCCAGAACAAAGAATTATGTAATTTCATTTCTTTATTTTTCTTCTCGTTAAGCTTTCAATTCACTTGTGTGCTTGTGCCCATTGAATGCATTTCGTTTCTTGTAAATCGTACTCTTCATAAATAAAGCACCCCTCGTTTGGACTTTGTCTTGAGATGTTTATTCCTTACACTATCGTCTGAACCTTCTTTTAGTTGTTAGCGGTTTCCACGCAAAACAATTTGGCACGCCCAATAGGACCATTGGTGTTTGAAGATACGAACGGTGAAACAATATGCCTTAGAAAAACTCTGACAAGGAGCCAGCAAGCCAATGAGTAGTTCAATCTGCAGTCGAACGATACGAGGAGCAACAAAGTACTCCACAATCAGAAGGATAAAGTCAAAGTCGCTATGAGCCAATGACAGAACCATGCGCGCATTGCTTGGTGAAATCACGTAGGATGTCATTGAACAGGTAACAAACCCTTCCGAACCTTCAGGTATGGTTAACATAGGTGCTGTAATCAATCGTTGTATTAGCTCCTGAAAACTTCGCTCACATTTATCCTTCCATTGAAACTTTACTCATTTCCTTGTCAATTGCGTCATTGGTCCAGCTATTTTGGAAAATCCTTCTATGAATCTCCGATAGTACCTGGCCAACCCCGGAAAACTTCGAACTTCACCAACTTTAGTCGATGTCTTCCAATTAGTTACCGCTTCCACTTTTACTGGATTTACTTCAATTCCTTGGACAATAACTACATGACCTAAGAACCCAACTCACTCGAGCCAAAATTCATACTTTTTAAATTTGGCATATAACTTTTCCTTATGCAGTACTTCCAATGCTATTCTAAGATGTTCCTCATGTTGATCTTTACTCTTGGAGTATATCAAGAAGACTATGACAAATTGATCCAAAAACTGGTGAAATACACGATTCATTAGATCCATGAATACTGCCGGTGCATTTGTCAATCCAAACGGCATAACTGTGGACTCGTAATGCCCATAACGAGTTCTGAAAGTTGTCTTAGGTATATCACTTGCCTTAACCTTCAATTGGTGATATCCAGATCGTAAGTCGATCTTGGAAAATACCTTAGTCCCTTTCAATTGATCAAACAAATTTTCAATTCTCGGGAGAGGATACCTACTTTTGATGGTCAACTGGTTCAACTCCCGATAGTCGATACACATCCTCATACTTCCATATTTCTTCTTTACAAATAACATCGGTGCGCCCCATGGAAATAAACTTGGTCATATAAAGCCACTATCTAACAGTTCTTCTAACTGGATTTTCAACTCTTGCAGTTCTTTTGGAGCCATTTTGTATAGGGCTTTAGATACCGGTGCCGCTCTGGGAACCAGATCTATTGTGAATTCCACTTGTCTATTTGGTGGAATACCAGGTAGATCTTCTGGAAACACGTCTATAAATTCTTGTACCACTGGTACATCCTCAATCTTTATCGTCGCTTGTTTTTCTCCTGAGATGTTAACTAGAAACCCTTGAGATGTTTCTTTTCTCAACATTTTCTCGGCTTGCAAGGCCGATACCAGTTGGAGATGGGATTTGGTCTCTATTTTAGGGAAAGAAAATTGTTCTTCTCCTAGTTTCTGAAAAGACACTTCTCTTTCTCTACAACGAATGGTTGCATAATTACATCCCAACCAATCCATTCCCAAAATCACATCAAAGTCTTTCATCTCTATTAGATACAAATTAGCTTCTAATAGTTTTCCTTCAATTTCAAGATTCACCGACTTAGCTAACTGATTTGTGTTCAATGTTCTACTTGAGGGGATGCTAACTTCTAGTGTACTCTCATACTTATCACAAGTAATACTAGATTTAGCAATGAAAGACGTTGATACAA
>CAIGRB010093885.1:11956-34652 GCA_903798255.1 Fraxinus quadrangulata | reverse complement strand
GTTCGGGATACCCAAGGTGCTCATCATCAACAATGGGAGGAAATTTGATAATAGACAGTTTAAGAATTTTTGCATCAACCTTGGGATAGATCATCACCTAACATCGATCTCACACTCTCTGAGCAATAGCCTTGCAGAAGTAACTAATCGAATTATATTGCAAGACTTTGTTACCAAGATTGAAGGTACTCAAGGTAATTGGCTCGACGAGTTACCCTTTATATTATGCACTTACAGAACTTTACATAAGACAACAACAGGTGAGACCCCATTTATGTTAGCTTTTGGGTTGGAGGCCACGATTCCAGTAGAAGTTAGCTTACCCACCATAAGGTGTTTGGAGCAAAATGTCGGAGAACGCAAAACAGAACATCTCGATCTCCTTAAGGATGTAAGCGAGCAAGCTGCCCTACAAGTCGCCTCTTATCAAAGTAGGACGGCCAAATATTTCAACAATAAGGTCAAACCCAGGAAATTTAGGGTTGGGGATCTAGTGCTCAGAAGAGCCGAAGCTGCCGGTCATGCCCCGGGTAAACTTGACCCGACATGGAAAATACCCTATGAAGTTATTAGACAAGTCCGAAGAGAAGCATACAACTTGAAGGACATGTCTGGAAGATAGCTGCCAAGGTCTTAGAATGCTGACAACCTCAAAATTTATTACAAGTAGTTGGTTTTACTTTTATTTTGAGCTTGTATCCCCATGCATTTTTTTCTTGCTTCTACTTAGTTTACAATTTGATTGGGCTTGTACGCCCCACGTATTTTTTTTTCTTTTTAGTAGTTCATCCGTTAAGGCTTGCAAGCCTATACTTGTTTTGGAAGCATGAGAAATTTTATATAAAGTGGCAATTGGGTAAGACCCAACAAAAATTTTATCCAAGTGATTATCCCGAAGACATGCCATGACCATGCATCCTAAAAATCTGTTACGAGCATGCATCTCCAAGACATGCTACGAACATGCACTATAATGCCTTCTCAGGGGCATGTACGCAGCCTATCTCAAGCACGACGATTATAAATTTCAAACATGGATTAAGTAGTCCTCGGGTGATTAAAGTCTTCGAGATTAGTCATTTAACATTGGCACGAACCTAAGGTCGAGCCTAGAACTTGTGCTAAAAACCAAGCTCAGAGCTCGGGGTTAATTACTTTACACTTGGCACGAACCTAAGGTCGAGCCTAGAACTTGTGCTAAAAACCAAGCTTAGAGCTCAGGGTTAATTACTTTATGCATGGCACGAACCTAAGGTCGAACCTAAAACTTTACTAAAGCCCAGCCTTAGAGCTCGAGTTTAATTAATTAAGTTAACAAATGTCGAGCCTACCTTAGTTAAAAACCATCCACAGAGCTCAATCCTAAACCTAAATTTGTCACCATGCCAATTAGTCGTCGTGCTAACTAACAAATTAAGCGGTCAAGATAAACATGGACAACAATTCAAAACCCATGTGATCGAACATATCATTGACAAAAAAAAGGCCCACATGTGGTCGAGCAATATACTTGAACAAAAATAATACATAAAAGCCCATGTGGTCGAATACGTTGACAAAAATAAAAAATTACAATTCATCAAAAAAAGAAGGTCGAGGGATAGGCGATGTCCTAATCTAAATCCTCAAGCGTATGGTTAGAGGCCTCCACATTAACTTCAGCGTCATCCTCCTTATCTTCATTGGTGCCATTCTCTGATTCTAACAACTCGAGGGTAACTACTATATCGGGCATGACCTTCGAATCCGAACGTTGGGAAGCTTAGACCATAGAAAGGCTCGCGCCTCTTTAAATGCATACCCCGAGGCATATTTAGCCTTGAGCTTATCGCACTCTTCGGATGCATTAAATTTTTCCCATGCCTGGGCTCTAACCTCGGTCAACTTGGCCTCGTATTCTTTACACTTTTACTCGAGCTTGAGCTTTGCTTTTTCGACTTCATCCTCGGTAGTCCCCACCTCGTCTCGAGCATGACGCGCTTCATTCTTGGCATCTTCCCGCTCCTTCAATAACATCTCATGCTCGACCTTGAGATCAGAGATCCTCGGTCACGCAGTTCGACGGCCTTCACGAGCCATGTCATCTTATGGGTCAATCCCTTGTAAGGACAAGTCTCGCGCCACGCTGAAGGTTTGTCCATACAAAAATCGTACATGAAAAGGTAGAGAAAAATACTTCAAAGGAAAATAGATCTAATAATTCACAGTAAGGTCGAGTATATTACCTTTAAAGTCAGAAGCTCGAGAGCTTTCATTCCCTCGTCGAACCCTACATCACATCTGTACTTGGCCACGATGCTAGGCACGTGGTGGCAGCGTTCAAAATCTTCGATGATTGAGGCTGCAGGAGGTATGGAATCATCTTTGAGGTCTCCTACCTCGGGAGTGCGTCGATTAGGTAGAACTCGAGGGATGAAGAAGGCGGCCTCGACCCTTGGGGGCTCAAAATATAAGGTTAGGATTGAGAGCTTTCACCAAGCTCCCTTGATGTTTGGTCCATCCTCGCTACCTGAGGCCTTTTCTTAGCCTTCGTCGACGGTTTGGTCACAGACTCAGGAGCCTTAGCCTTTTCAATCATAAATTTCCACATGGCGAGAGATCGAAAGACATTCCTGTATAAAATAAACACAACTGATTAGATTGTTCATGTCATTGAGAAAAGGAACGAAAAACCCTAAGAATAATAACCCTACCCACGACGCCTCTAACAGCTGCCATGTCTAACAAGCCATTCCCGAAGAATGATCTCATGTCTGACACCAGGGGATCAAGGTCCTCATGCTTTTTTCTATCCCTTTCCAATGACTCAATATAGGCCCGACGCTCACAAAAGCGAGCTGTGTTCAGGAGCCCCCACCTAGGCCAGTAGGCGAGATCGAGATCTGGGGCTTGAACATAAAACCATTTGTCTTTCCACTCCTTAAATGAACTCGATAAGGTCGGGACCCTAAACCCTGCTCGGGTGGATAAGTATGCAAAACATAAATTGGGAAAGCTATTTGAGCTAGAACACCATTCGACACAGGTCGAGGTAAGGCTCAATGCCTAAGTACTTACAAGCTATAAAAAAAAGTAAACAAGCATCATCTATTGATAGAAATGCAAAATACATATTTTTTCCTCTTTATTTTATGTACTCGTATGATCAATTAGTGCTAAAATATACTCATTACGTTCATATTTTAATTTAGGTGACAATTTAATGGAGATGACGTAATTTGGAAGAAATAAGTGAAAAGAGACCAAAGTGAAAGGAAATGAAAGTTTGAGGACTAAAGTGTAAATACTCTAAACTTTTGTCGAACCTCAAGATGAAGATTTGAGAATATAAGAGGTCAATTGAATGAAAGAAGACATCAAATGGATGAAATATCGTCAAAGTAGGATCATATGTCAATTTTCAATCGATAAGTTATGCATCGAATTTTTAGTCTCCGCTTGAGACTTATTTTTGACATGGTGAACGATCAAATTGGAAGATGATGTAAAGTTGTAGCTCTTTGAGTTAGCTTTCCAATTCATCTTGAATAATCTCAATCAGATATCGAAAGAGGAAGATATGACCAAAATACTAAACACTGCTCAGATATGCTGGTCAGGTGACCGCCCGACCCTAAACTTCATTAACAGAAGTCAATTTTTATGCCTGGGTGGCCGCCTCATTTTCTATGGGGCGCCCGCCCAAGCCAAATAGGGAGAAATTTTCTGGTTTCCTAATTCCGTTCAACTACTTATGGAAACAAGTTCCTTTGATATTTATCAACTCTAGAACACACGAAAGATAGACCAGAACGCCTCCAACCTATTTTTTCTCTATTTTTCTATTAGATTCATGAATTGTAACTAAACTTCTACACTTGGTTGAAGGAGACTGAAGTCTCGGAACCACATATTGTGAGATCTAAATAGTTTCTCTTATTGTTTAATTCTTATATTGCGTATTGAATATTCATCTGCACTTATTTCTATTATTGTTATGTTTAATTGTTAGGAGACCTACTAGTTTGTTATTCATTACAATATATCGCTTAATTAAATATCAAATCCATAATTGTTCGATTCTTTTAACTTGTGAAGTACTAGGATTTGACGATTTTCTGCAATGGAGGTTATTGAATTTTAAGAAGAATGTTTAAATAGATTGAATGCAACCGTTGGTGTTTGTGTTATCTAGTTCATCGATATCTCTATTGTGTAAAACTGTTATTAAATTGAATCTTGAGCACTGGTCTGATATTATTTAATAATTAAGGTTAATTAGAACGCTAGTTTCTAATTAACTAAAATTAAGGAGAGATAGGAAAATTATTCAAACGGTGAATATTCGAAATATGAATTGAACTATTATTACATCTATGATCAATTGTGGATTTCCGACGGTGGATATTAACTTGGACCAAGGGTAGTCTTTTGGTTATTTTCGTGAATTTAATTTTCATTATTATAAATTGATTTCATTACAAACAAAATTCCCCAATCATTGTACGGAGCGTAAAATATTAAATTACACACTCTTCATGGGATCGACCCTTACTTCCATTGTTATATTAGTTTTTAGAGGTTAAAGTATTATTTTTTAGTGCCTACAACAACACACCATCCATGCCTTGGGCACTAGTTGTCCCGGGCACATGGAGTGCTCGCCAACAAGCTTACGAAAAAGGGGTACAGGGGCTACCTAAACTTGGCCTTAAGGATATCTCTAAAAATCACAAACTCACCTTCCCGAGCTTGCACCATTCTATCATCGAGGTTAGGAGACCTAATATCACACCCGGGCATAAGCCCAAACTCCCTAGTAGCTCTTATCGCTAGGTGTTCCTTAAACCTACAGGGCTCGTCAGGGTATTTATACTCAACGTTACTTTGAGTTCTAGGTTGCGAATCTAATGGGATAGCCGTTGGAATCGTCGAAGTCCTAATGCCAACCCTTGATTATTCTCATGGTTGACATTACTTAAATAAGACTAGGTAAATAACTAAAAGTCTTGAGGCCTTACCTCAAAATCACTAGGAGACCAAAAAATGCCTAAGGACTTTGCTCGAGCTCAACCTTGCAGAAGAGTTTTACAGCAGAGTAAAAAGTGAAAAATGAATGGTAAAATGAGATATTTATAGGCGTTAAACTTGGAAGCCCAAAGGTCGCCACCTGGGCTATTGGATCTTGCCACATGTCGACAATTCAATGATCCCTAATGGTTAGCATTACTTTACCTCGAGCCTTAGAACTCGTAAAGCGATGTCATCAAGCTATCTCGATCTATGCGAAACACGAGCATTCGTTTAGCCTGCCAATATGTATCGAGCTTATGTGCATCCATCCCTAATCCGCGAGCTATAGGAGTGAATGCACGAGGGCCAATGATGCGATCAAAAAATATATACCTTGAATACGAAGACTCCTGGATTCGTTTTCCCCAATCAGGGAACCCAAGTGCTCGAGCATCAAGGTATCCTCGGGATACCTCGAGGATGCCTGGTGAGTTCCCTATGACATATACTTTGGTCATCCTCGGGTGTAGTCGGGTCCTTGGGAATTTTCCTTGACCAAATTTCCCTTCATGCTCAAGTAAGAGTAGTTTCAACCTATTAAGGATTCTAACCCTACCTGAATACCTCAATTCAAGAGTCATAGGTCCGAAAGGAGTTTAACTTGGAAGGTATAATAGTTATTGTAGGATTTAGACTTCTGATTGAGGTCCAACACTTATCACAGTTAGAACTCCGATGCCAAATCCTACTAGGAATACACTACCTACCTCTACAAATACAACACCACATCATTATTCATGTACGTTTTTACATATAATTTTCAGCATCCAAGATTTGTCATATTGTCTCTCTAACTTAAGCATCGGAGGGGCAACGAGGACACACCTCAACGCCTTTGTCTCAAGTACCGAAAGATCACGTTCATGTTTATTCTCAGCCGTCAATCTCAAAATTCAACATGTGTGATTTTTGGTAGCATCAGTTTACATTGAATTAATATCTTGGAAATTGCCAAGAATAGGTACGCCAGGCAAATGAAGTAACTCAGTCATTCGCTAGATAAAAGAAATTGATAACCTTTGAGATTCCAGGGCCTGTATTAGGCATCCATTCAGATGATCAAGATTTTGTAGCCTTTGATCTAATGTTTGTTGTATCAAGCGTCTTGCCTATAAATAACCCATGCATTTGCCACTTACCTTGGTAATTAAAATTTGAAAATTATTTTTCCATTCTTGGTCCGATTTTTGCTCCTTTCAAAGATACTTACTCATGAAGATTATGTCCATGAAGTAGAAATCGGTCTCCTGAATAGTGAACGTGTTGACGTGGACATTGCATGTAGTGTAGGTGGCACCTTGAGTCCAAGGAAAAGAACGGTTGCTACTAAAGCTAAGTGGCGTCGCTTGAATGCATTTCCACCATAAGCGCAGAGTACTTTACTTTGTCGACATACACTTGACTCGTCGGATCTTGTTAAGACCATTTCATCTCATGGGAGGCCTGTTGTGAGTGGTTGTCAATGAAGGGTATCACGTTCCATTCTTCTATTCTTTTTACTCTCTTCGTGAGGTCCCAAAATTATTTTGCTTTTTTGGTTGGCTTGGCCCATTTAAAAAATGAGCTTTAAAGGCTCGACACACATAAGGATAAAAAAGTTCAAATATATATGTTGGTTATAAGTCCAAAGATTTATGTAATTTAAATTTAAATGAATTTAATTCCAAATAATTAACGAATAATTGGTTTGTAGCACAATGATCATCTGCATGATTCTTAAATATTACAACCCAGGTTTGAGTCACCATGCATATGTTTCTATTAAAAAAATTTAAGAATTATTTTTAGAGTAAGAAATTCTTTAAATTCCCACTTTATGTTTCAATTTAGCAAAAGGTTTATGATTACCATAACTCTCTTATTTAGGGTTTCACTAAAAATAGAGGTTACAATAAAAGGAAATTCATTTTTTTACCTGAACTATCATCAAATCCAAATTTCACTTTTCCTTCTCTCAAATTCTTTTAGTTTTAGCTTATTTGCAACAATAAAAGAAAGAATTTTGTTACTACTAGTTTGATTAATCAAGGCAAAGAATTTTTTTTCATTTTTATATCAAGAATCAAGATAGGTGGTGCAAATTGATTTTTTTCTATGAATGTCTATGTATATTTTATATGTATAAATGTAATTACAAGGTATAAATCGCAAAGGTAAGTGATTTCTACAACCTCAAATAATTCTTCTGAGTCAAATAATTTTACTGAAAATTCAAATATGTGAAGATGTCTATGGTATGAAGTTTTTTTATATTTTACATGTGACTATGCATGTGTTTAAAGGGGATTTCACCCATGAAATTCTACGGGTCTTTGTGCTCACTTCTACTCTATGAAAATGTTTAGATTGAGAACACATCGTGGATGGATGGAGGTTGTATAGATTGTAGAGAACCCAAGTGTAGAAAAATCAAATCAAACATCAATGTTCTCACGTGTAGAATTTACTCTTATGAGTTTTAAAGTTAAGACTAAGATAATGAATTTACAAGACTATTTATGTTTGAGCTTGTAATTCATTTGGACATGAAACTAGATATTCATATAACTCTATTGATATTTATTATTATATTAGTATGACATGTTAACACAAGTTCAGGCATAAAAATGTGATGTAGTGTGTAAATTTGGACATGTAAAAACGTAAAGTAGAACTTTCAGCTTTACTTTTTTTTTTTCAAACTATCACCTCGAACACAATTCTAAAGTAGAACTTTCAGCTTTACTTTTTTTTTTCAAACTATCACCTCGAACACAATTCTACAAATTTTTGAATGAGACTAGCGGGGCTTGAAAGACCTATGATTCCTTTATTGGTTAGCTATGGAATTAAGTTATTTGGAGGTCGATAAACGCAGGAACAAGTTTAGGCGTGTGATTCAGCGCTCAATTGCTTGTCCAAATGTTGTTAGAAAATTATGAAATTTTACTATCTTATACTTGAATGAGTTTAGCAAAAATGGTAAAATTTTCATAAAATTCATAACTCGAGAAATGATCCAATTGAGCTTGATTGTTAGGTAACGCAATGTAGGGTTGAACTCCGTTAACATAAACTATCCTTCATTTTCGTCCTTTGTTTTAGTTTCGTTTCTTCAATAAATTAAATTTAACCTACCTAAATCATTTAGTTCCATTATTTTTTGGAACTTGTGCTAGAAATTCAAGGTAATCAACGAAATAAAAAGGAAATAAGAAAAATTTAAATTTGACTCGAATTTTGAAGACATGAGAAGTATCTTTTTGTAAGAAAAAAATCAAATCTTAACACTTGAAGCATTATAGCTTGGTATAAGATTCGAATGTTGAAAACATTTTTGTAGACTAAATCGTCAAGTGCAAAAAAATAATATTAATAATTAATATTCTTTCTTTTCTTGCTTTCTTGCTCTTATAAATGTGGTGTAACTTGAATGATTATATATAATAGCATGTGTAGGTTATTATGAAAGATGGTGAGAGATTTGATTTTTCCTCATTATTCAACAACCATTAATCGACTACATCCTCAACCAGGTATGCAAAGTTATGAAAAAATTATGTTCAGCAATTATGATCTTTAAAGTCATGTTTCCGCTCATTATTATTTTCGAGATAATGAAATTATTTAGTTATTTAATACATAATGTTGACCCATGAAAATGAGCCAACAGATGTCAGGTCCACTCCCGCCAAGTCAAATATTATTTTGGTGCGTTCATATCAAAGTAGTGGGTGTAGCAAAGAGAAAATGGATGCGGAAAGCACTTTGAGGCGAGAGATGAAAACGTTCAGGCTCCGGCAGGTGAAACAAAAGCAATCGCACTAACAACGATTGTCGGATTGAAATCAAACTAATCTATGTAGCAACAAAATATGAATATGTGGAATGATAGATGAAATGTTAATATATTTCTTTCAAGAGTTTAAGTATGTATTTCGAATATATGATTGTCAATTTCTTTTTATCAATTATCCCAACTATCTTGGTTTAGTTACAAAGATGATCTATTTATACTACATTGGCCGACGTGGTGATCATTGGATTGGAACGACGTGGCATCATCTCTCTAACTAAGGATTCACATCACTGTCTATTCATACAATTAATGCATTGATAAGGGATCAGTCGTCCTAGATAATAGACTGACATACTGACAACTTTATTACAAGTATTACATCAATCAATTTTAGAGAGATCTTCAAATATATTACGAGAGATAGTTTCAGTTTCATGAGCTTCAGACGAGTTGAGAGCCTTGGAGAGATCTTTTGAAGCAGTTCTTCAAGTGAAGAGTTTCAGCTCATTTCTTTGTTTCTTTAAGCGGCTCTTCAGTGTGGACTTCGGTCTTGCAGTGTAAGGACGTCGGTTTTAAGGTCCGCTTCAGCAAGCTTTTCGACTTATAGAGCAAGGACTTCGGTTTGTTTGACCTTTTCGTATTTTTGACCTCATGGGTCTTTGTTTGACTTTCTTGTTGACTTTCTGCCTTCGTGGCTTAGCACGTGGTTCTTGCTCTTCGAGCCCCTGAGGCGAGGAGTAACACATAATAAAGTAATGAAGTAGATCCTATTTTAGTGTATGCAAAATAATGTGTTTTGGCTAGCATAACTATTTGTAATAGATGTCTTCAAGAAATTAGCTGGCAAGCAAAAGAAGAGATGTAGTTTGAGCATTGGAAGGACTATATGGGAGATGTAATTTCACATTCTAGCTTGGATTTGAAAGTGACAATGGATGAGGAGGTTGTTTATCAACTGAGGAAAAACAATGAGGATGAAGAAGAGAAATACCCAATAGAGTATCCAAAGGAAGATGAGAATTGACTCAAAGATTATTAGATCTATAGATATAATTTTGGAGTCTTGAAATTTCTCCTTTATATTTTCCTTCTATCATTTTTATTTTAAATTATGTCTCTTGAGGGCATGAAATCTCTTTTATTTTAAGTTTGAGTTGAGATTATGATTGAAGTTGCACATTTATCTTATTTGTAAATTCTGATTTGGAGTTGGTCCATGCGTGTCTGATAGATGAAAATTTATTTTTCTTGTCTAAAGGAAATGGCGCAACCACACTAGAGTGAATTGATAAGAGACTTATTGCAAATGGTGTAAGAGCTTGAAAAACAAAGTCAAGAAAAGCACGCAAGTGAACCTTGCAGTTTCCCCAATTCATGCTTTGGTGATAAAGACCTTTACAAGTTACAAGCCAACTTCTTTCAATTTTGAGGGTGGCCATTAGCTGCTGAGGAGTGGCAATGGAAACTGTAATAGATATTTGACTTCCAGGAGATGTGCTTGAGTGCATGGAGTTTATGTTCATAGGAGCGGCAAGTCATTGGTGGGAGTCAAAATCCCGAACTAGGACCAAGGTTGAGCAGAAAGCTTTGACTTGGGGACAATTCAAGAAAGAGATGATCGATAAGTTTTTTTCCATAAGGCTTTAAGGGACTTCAAAGACTAGTATAGAGGAGTATGGGCTGAAGACAAGTGTTGACCATCAGGGTCAAGTTGGTCGACATAATAAGAATTGGACTGGTAAAAGAAAATGGAATAACAAGGATAAGGGGAGGAAAAATTTGTATAATAAAAAGGAAACACTAGAAATGATGCCAGCAAAATATGGGATAATTATATTCCACCATGTCCTAAATGTAACAAGCAACACAAATGGGAGTGTTCGATGGGAAAAAAAATGTTTTTAGTCTGGCAAGTTAGGCCACATTGCTTGGAATTGTACAAAGTTTTCTTAAAAGAAGAATGAAGAGCAAGATAAGAATAATAAGGGGAAAGCTCGAGTCTTTGCCATGATTGGGTAAGAGGTAGAGTAGAACCCTAACATTATAACATTTTTCTTTTGATTGCTAATCTTCCCACTTATGCATTATTTAACTTCAAGGCAACGTATTCTTCTGTTTCGTCGTCTTTCATAGCTAAATCGAGTATTGTATGTGATAAGTTTGATGTTAGCATTCTTTCAAGTTGAGCGTTAAATACAGATAAAATAGCTAAATATATTAAAATGAAAATTAAGGGAAGATCATTTGAGGCAAACCTATTCATAATAGACATAAAAGAATTTGATATAATTTTATGCACAGATTGATTGCGATGTAATCATGTCACCATCCGATGCCAAGAGAAGTAAGTGCCTTTTATAGATCTAAGTAAAGAAGAGTTTTCTGTTTTAGGGTAACGACCAAATCTAAACACAAATTATTTCAGCATTAAAAGCAAAAAAGTTGTTCGAGAAAAAAATTTGTTAGGATTCCTAGTCAATATTATGGGAACGCTATTAGGAAGCTAAGTTGAATAAGGTGTCGATATTGTAAGAATTTGAAGACATGTTTTCAAAAAATCTACCAAGCGTCCCAAGTGATAGACAAGTTGAGTTTTGTGATAGATCTAATTCTTAGAGTAGAGCCAGTATCTAAGGTACTATATCGAATGGCACTAAAAGAGCTAGAAGACTTAAGTGTTCAAATTCAAGACTTGTTCGAAAATGCGTTTATTTCACTCAGTATATCTTCGTGGAGAGCATCGGTATTGTTTGTTAGTAAGTAGAACGATACTATAAAAATGTGCATAGATTATCGTGAATTAAACTCACTATTAAGAACAAGTACCCTTTGCTTGTAGAAGATTTTCTTGATTGATTGAGAGGGAAAATGTGTTCTTTAAGATCAATCTTCGATCGGTGATCATCTGTTAAAGATTACGTCCAATGATATATAGAAGTCAACTTTGAAACTCTATATGGTCACTGAGTTTATCGTTATGCCTTTTGGAGTAAATAATGCTTCGAAAATATCTATGAATTTGATAAATAGGGTATTTCATTGAATTTTGGATCAATTTGTCATAATATTTATTGATGAAATATTGATATCTTCACAAGATTAGAATCACCATAAGGAGCATACCAGAATAATTCCAGAAACTCTACAAAAGGAAAGGTTGTGTACCAAGATGTGTGAATTTTGGCTCAACATGTAGCTAGCCTCCATTTTCATCCTTCGTTTTAATTTATTTTCTTCAATAAACTAAAGTTAACTAATTTAATTCACTTTTTCAATTATTTTTTGGAATGTGTACTCAGTACAAGTAATCTACAAAATAAAAAGAAGAAAAAGAAAATTTTAGTTTACCCAAATTAAAAGACCTAAGAAGTAATTTTGAATACCAAACCCAAATACTAAAATTTGGGACTTTACACGTTTAACTTATCCCCTACAAGAAAATCTCTTTGGCATCCTCGTCAGGTTTGCAAAAAGTAGGGAGGTTGTCAAACATGAGAGGCTCCTAGCATGGTCAAATTCTGGGGATCCTATCTTGAATTCGTAGCTACACGTAGAGTAAGACTAACTTACTAGACATGTTAAAGAGCAACACATTTGTCAGCTTCATTTGATGGACTAGTTTTCCCCTATCCAACCCTTCAACGAGATTCTCTTGGGACTCCTCTTAGATGGCCTCAACGTTTCCCAGTATATTGGAAAAATTGTCGGATCTTGAAGGTATCCGCTCTTGCTCATGATATGACACTTGCATCTCTATTCGTGGTAGGTCAAAAGGGGGACCAGCTTCCTGGTTAGAGGCATGTGATACTTACTCCATTTTGACAGAGCCTTCAACCTAACTCTCACTTTCATCCTCTTGAGAAGGTGGTGCTTGTTGACGTTGCTGCTCCATGAATTGTCATATGGCTACATTATACTAAGCGAAATTATGCATAACGATATCCATATTGTCTATAGTTCATCTAGACTTGACTAATCATTTTTGCTCTCTTGTTTGTCCATCTTTCGCGATTTTCTTCTAGAACACAAGGCCTTCATTCTTTCTCACTGGATATTCATCGATGCTTGATCCAATTCCATTTAGCTTGGCCTTTTATGTTCTTCATGTGTATTTTCTTAATGGTTTTTGTAAGTATTCCTAGAGACGACGATGCCAACTATTGACCTCAAGAAATAGAAATTGTTTTTTAATGCCAAATGTTATGTTTTTTTGCAGAAATTTTGAAGATCTGCATTCATTTGGTACAAGAGCCTTTGTTTTGATATGCTTTGGAGGATGAGGTGCAAATATCCATTTTACAACATATGGGCATGCAATATGCCCTTGCTTGTGGTTGGCAAGGAGCACATATGAACATAATTAGAGCATGTTTGACAACCTTTTTGATAGAGAAAAAAATGTTTTGAATAGTGTGATTAAAATGTGGGCAAAATTTTTTAGTATATATATAGAATATTTTATTGTATGAACGGATAGTTGAAAATAATCCTATAACAAATCATAAAATAAATCAAAGAGTGCCAAACATGTACTTATTTTCATCATGTAATAGTAGCTAAATACGAATTGGGCAAAAATTTACATGAAATATTAATATCACAACATCTTTTATTGTAAAAAGAAAATGCTACCAAATCCAACCAAAGATGAATGCTATTGTGCGGACAATTAAATTTATACTCTAAGAGCATCTCCAAGACTCTCTATTTTTAAAGAGTATATTATATTATTTGGAAATCATTTATAAATTTAGAAAGTTAAAATTTTGAAATACTTCAACAATCTCTTTATATTTAACACTTAATTTCATCATTCCCAAAAAATATTTATTATTTTTCTTTATCTTTTTATTATAACTAGTTTTTCTCTTTATATTATTTTATTATTTTTCTATATTGAAAATTGAAATATTTTGAATGCATTTAATTATAGAGAGTTGGTTTGGCTCTCCAAATTTGAAGAGTCAAACCCACTCTCTAAATTAAATTGTTAATTTAAAGAATTTCTTGGAGCATGATTTTTAAGGTTGACTTTTTAAAATAGAGAGCATCTCATATTTAAAGAGTTTTTTGGAGATGTTCTAACAAGATCCTCATTTTCATGTTATGGGTAGTGGAGAAAATTTGTATTTGAAATAGAAAATATGTTTTGTATACGAAATTGGTAGATTTTACTTTATAAGCTATTTTTGTTGTGTCGGCTTCTATTTCATGTTTGGTTTCTTGGTGTATTGGAGGTTATGTCATCAAAGTATGAGTTGATTGGTCCAACTCAAGCAAATCGCTCTTCTTTCCACATTTCCTCATAAGTAATGTTATGTAACTTCATTGAGATTATAATCCCAATTTAAATAGCGGTAGATGATAAGTAAACTAAAAAGTGAAATTAAATGATTTATTTAATTTCACATATAATTTGATGCTACACTAACTCTACCTAGATTGTGGTTGCAACCTCAGTATTACTAAATAATATTACTCTTTTTCCTCATCGTTCACTAAAAAAAAAAAAAACACCGAAGCATTTATTATGATATTAATTCCCTTTAGTACATATGGATTTTTCTCAACTTCATTTTATTGTCATTATTCTTCAAGGTTTGACTAGCTATTTATGTCTTGAATAATCTTATTATCATTATGATGATAAAATATTGATGATATAACAGTTTATATGAAATAATACGATTGAACATTTCGACTTTTATGAAAAAGGGGGAGATAAGGAGAAATGTAAACGATAATTGGTTCTCACGTCACCTATGTTTCATTATCATGATGATAAATATCATTGTTCTTATGTCTTAGCCAGTTTATATTAAATTACATAATACTTAGAATCTACACAATCCGTTCTTGTCAACCGTGAGAAGAAAAATATAAATAATTTATTTTTTTCTCATACTTTTTAAAAAGAGATAATAAAAGTTTTAAATCTCATAAAATGTAAAATTATAAATAATATTTTATTAAAAGATGTAAGTCAAAAAAGAGTTAGTAAATTTTTTTGTACAATTATGTGAAGAAATATGCAAGCCGATTATATCCATTATAACAGAACAATTTTAACAGCATCCAATCGGAAGCATCCTTAATCCGTGGTGCAGTAGACCTTACTACACCTTAACAAAGCCGGTCTTCCTACAGAGTCTTCCAGAACCCCGGACTCCGTCCACGTCTAATAAGCTAGCAATAACCAATCATGTGTCGCCACGTTGCATCCATATAACTTCTACCGTCAGATCTTCCACGATGGAAAATCTTAACCAATCAATAAACTCTGCTCGTAAACCCGTTGCCATGTATCCATATATGCTCGCTCACTCACTGCAAAAACCAAATGAAAAGAATTTGATTAAACACAGTAATTGGAAAAATCCACATCAAATTGCAGTATGAGGAAGTGGACAATCCCTTCCGTTATGTTTCTACTATGTCTTCTGTTTCTCCTTCCAGATCAAGGTACTTAATCAGCATTATGATTATGATTTTTTACGTTTACTTAACCTAAAAATGTACGAAAGTTTCTGATTAATTCGAATTTGATTGTTTTGTACTGATTTTATAATGTAGGAAGGAAAATACAAGCTCATGCGGAAAGTGACTCCGACGTGCCGGTAGATCCGCCGAAGGTTGAAGAAAAGATAGGTGCTGTTCCGAGTGGTTTGTCCACAGATTCTGATGTGTCTAAAAGGTTAGTGGCATTTTTAACGAATTGTTGTTTAATTTGAATGTATTGAAGAGTGTAAAGATGCTTATATACGTTTTGGGGTTTAGGGAAGCTGAGTCGATCTCAAGGAGATCTCTTCGCGCAAATGCAGAGAAGTTTGAGTTCCAGGCGGAGGTTTCTAGGCTTATGGATATTATTATCAACTCTCTATATAGTAATAAGGATATTTTCTTGAGGGAGTTGATCTCCAATGCTTCTGATGTAAGATTATTTTATTTTATTTTATTTTTCCTTTTGGAATTTTTTGATCTTATTTAGTTAGTGAAGAGTTGCTTTAATGGTAGTTATGTTGGTAACTCAGGCACTGGACAAGATTAGATTCCTGTCCCTCACTGATAAGGAGGTTTTGGGTGAAGGCGACAATGCTAAGCTCGAGATCCAGGTCAGTTTACTTTGGATCGAAGCAGTTTAATACTGACTAGCTTATGTTATAAATATCTAGTTATTATTGAAATATGATACTTAGTCGTCCCATAAAGATTGCTTGCTTCCATTTTCATATTGGCAGTTCTGAGACATCAAAAACTAAGTAAATTTCTATGTGAGCAAATTTGAGGAGAATGTTATAGAAATTGAATATCACTTTTTCTAGAAATTTGGTGACCCGATGAATACTGAAGCTAATGACTTGTTCAACTGCAGATTAAATTGGATAAAGAACAGAAAATACTTTACATCCGTGATAGAGGTATAGGCATGACAAAGGAAGATTTGATCAAGAATTTGGGAACCATTGCCAAGTCTGGAACTTCAGGTACTTGTATATTAAATTTTGGATTCTCGTCTATGATTTTGAAAATAGGTAAAGCTTGTACTTTTCCTGTCCTGGTAGCTGACAGAATTATGTTGTATATACAGCATTTGTGGAGAAAATGCAGTCGAGTGGAGATCTTAACCTTATTGGTCAATTTGGTGTTGGATTCTACTCTGTCTATCTTGTTGCAGACTATGTAGAAGTTATCAGCAAACACAATGATGATAAGCAGTATGTATTTGGAGTCTTGTCATGTTTATGATTTTCAGTTGTTATCAAGACGGGTGGTTATGTATGTGCTATAATAAATAATCATAAACCTGACTGGTTCAGGCATGTGTGGGAGTCAAAGGCTGATGGAGCTTTTGCTGTTTCTGAGGATGTATGGAACGAGCCACTTGGTCGTGGAACTGAAATTAGATTGCACCTCAGAGATGAAGCACAAGAGTACTTGGACGAGTATAAGTTAAAGGTGGGTAGGCTACATATGTTATTTTTGTTTTCTGTTGCTTTTTTCAGTTCTTGCCTACCCACAATAAAGTATGCTGATATTTTTATGATGCCCATAAAGCAGAGGTTTGGTTTGGTTTGGTTAGGTTTTGTGGATCTTGCGGAACTAACAATTTTGCAATCATTTTGTTAATATTGCTACCACTTCTTTTCCTGTTCTAGCACTCGTAAATCAATAACTTGGTTATAGCCTTAGCGTTGGCATACTTCCTTCAGACATTTCTGTTTTATCTTGCTTTTTTCTGATGCCAGCTCTTTTATGTTGGACAATTATAATTTTGAACAAGTGGAGTTGAGCTAATCCTACTTCTGCAAAAGGATCCTGCTCTAATGGTGGGAGATTTCATATTTTAATCCTTGATTACTCAAGCGAGCATACTCTTCCTACTATCTCTTTCAGTAATCTACAATAGGTGTAAAAGTTGAAGTTCTTGTAAATTATTATGAGATGCCAAAATCTGAAGAACGTAAGATAGGGATAAGGGCGTCTATTACTATGGATTATGGTGAGGATGGGACAAATGTGGGTATTTGTTACATTTTCCATTTTTAACCAGAAGTAGGTTCAGTGGTATAAATTGTGTATTAGTCTCTTACTCAAATGGTGCAATGGCCTATGATACGGACAAATTGAGTTCTTTGGGATGAGGGTGAATTATGCCATCTACTCATGGAAGGAGGATTTGCTATGAATTATGAGAGTCACATCCTAATTACTCTAATAATTACTCTAATTATGCCATCTAATAATTTGCTGTTATATGAAATATTACTTTTGGCATTTTCGTGCTGTGTTAAGTAATGAATCATGAACAACTTGAGTTTGAACCTTCCTCGTATGCAAAATAATGAGAAATTCTAATTGCTGACTTTTGCATCTTATATTTATCGAATTCGGAAAAGAGGCTTTGTTCTTGATTGATTATATTGCTTTTTTATTGTAACTCAAGTAAATTGATTTTTCAGAGGCAATCTTCTTTTTTTCCCGTTCTCAAACATTTTGAGGGCATAAATATTCACTCCTGTTACCTGCAGACTTGAGAATCGAATATTCTACATGAGGCTGTCTCTTTATATTTTATTCTTTTGATTGAGCACTGTGATTTAATTCCTTAAATGCCTGTGATTGTATTTGTAGGAATTGGTGAAGAAATATTCTGAATTCATCAACTTCCCCATACACCTCTGGGCTAGCAAAGAAGTTGACGAGGAGGTTCCTGCCGATGAAGACGAGTCCAGTGATGAAGATGAAACATGTATGCATGACCTGCACATCTTCTTGAAAGAAGTGCACTTTTTATATTGCTCATCTGATGTGTTTTTGGACGTCTTGTCTAAGTTGACGTGTTTATTATTTCATATTCATTTGCTCATTGCAATCTACAATGATGTGAGCAGCTGAAAGTACATCTTCCGAGGAAGAAGAGGAGGAAGAGGAGTCTGATAAAGAAGATGAGAAAAAACCCAAGACAAAGACAGTGAAGAAAACAACTTATGAGTGGGAACTTTTGAATGACGTGAAAGCTATATGGCTACGAAATCCAAAGGAGGTGACAGATGAAGAATATACTAAATTCTATCACTCCCTTGCCAAGGTAGTTTCCACACTTCTTTTCTGAGTTAATACCATGTTCTTTGCTTTGTGCTTTTAGAGTGGTGTCTTATATTTGATTGACATTTTAATTAGGATTTTGTTGATGAGAAACCTTTAGCGTGGAGTCACTTTTCGGCAGAAGGTGATGTTGAATTCAAGGCTGTATTGTTTGTGCCTCCTAAGGCTCCTCAAGATCTGTACGAGAGCTACTACAACTCAAACAAATCCAATTTGAAATTATATGTCAGAAGGGTCTTTATTTCAGATGAATTTGATGAGCTTTTGCCGAAGTATCTGAACTTCTTGAGGGTAATTTGCGTTTTCTAAGATATAGTTCTTGTGAAGATGTGCGACTTATTGATATTTCTTAATACTTGGCCTATTGACCAGGGTCTAGTTGATTCCGATACCTTACCACTTAACGTATCGAGGGAAATGCTACAACAACACAGCAGTTTGAAAACAATCAAGAAGAAACTCATCCGCAAGGCCCTAGATATGATCCGCAAACTGGCAGAGGAGGACCCTGATGAATCTAATGACAAAGACAATAAGGGTATGACACGCTAAAATAGATACTTATATCTGATATGAATAATTAACCTTCAGTTTACAACTTAACAAAATTAAATTAAATTAAAATTAAAAATAAATTGTGGCTTAGTGAATAATCTCTTAAATGAGCTTATTGCCTAGTTGAAATCTATGCAGACATTGATGAATCCAGTGACAGCAATGAGAAGAAAGGTCAATATGCAAAGTTCTGGAATGAATTTGGCAAGTCAATTAAACTTGGAATTATTGAGGATGCAACTAATAGGAACCGCCTGGCAAAACTTCTCCGATTTGAGACGTAAGCAAATTGTCCATAACTTAATTTGTTGCAACTCTATCCAAAATAAATTGTTTGCGTCATCCTTTGCAGCACAAAGTCAGACGGTAAATTAACTTCACTAGATCAATACATCTCAAGAATGAAGGCAGGACAGAAAGATATCTTCTATATTACTGGAACAAGCAAGGAACAGTTGGAGAAATCTCCGTTCCTTGAGAGGCTTACAAAGAAAAATTATGAGGTATGTGGTGTCTTAGAAAATTATCTTGTGCTTTAATCGAGAGATGTACCTTAAATTCTTGGAACTGTTTGTTTTGGGATTTCCCCTCAACTAAATCTGGTTTGTACATTCAGGTTATTTTCTTCACAGATCCAGTGGATGAATATTTAATGCAATATCTGATGGATTACGAGGACAAGAAATTCCAGAATGTGTCCAAGGAGGGACTGAAACTTGGGAAGGATTCAAAAGACAAAGAACTCAAGGAGTCATTTAAGGAGTTGAACAAATGGTGGAAGAGTGCTCTTGCTAATGAAAACATCGATGATGTGAAGATAAGCAATCGTTTGGCTGACACCCCATGTGTAGTCGTTACCTCAAAATATGGTTGGAGTGCAAATATGGAGAGGATAATGCAGTCGCAAACTTTATCAGATGCTAGCAAGCAGGCTTACATGCGTGGTAAGAGGGTGCTCGAAATTAACCCGAGACACCCGATCATCAAAGAGCTTAGGGAGAGAATCGTAAAAGACCCCGAGGTATTTTTTAAACTCAATTTCTCATCCACAGTTTAGATGATCATGATGTATCATCATATCCATTAATTGCTCTTTACTTCTGTAGGATGAAAGTGTGAAGCAAACTGCACGACTCATATACCAAACAGCGCTGATGGAGAGTGGCTTCATCCTCAATGATCCGAAGGATTTCGCCTCTCAAATCTATAGCTCAGTAAAAAGCAGTCTCAACATCAGTCCCGATGCAACAGTTGAGGAGGAGGAAGATGTCGAGGAAGTTGAGATCGAATCCAGCACAAACGAAGCAGAATCTTCCTCTAAGACCGAGGATGCTCCCACATATGATGCTGATACTGAGCCTTCTGCTGTTAAGGATGAATTGTAGATTTAAGTTCGGACAAATTGACGATTTTAAAGTTGGGATTTTAATTGTCAGTTGCTTGAGAAAATTCTTGAAATGTTGCGCGTTATTTCAGGAGCGCTTGAAAGCCTTGAGATTTTGGAGAGAGTTTTATAGATTACTGTAATCAATAACTTCGGGAATTTTGTCTTACTGCATTATGTTTGTTAGAAATAGTTTGGATAATATGCTAATGTGTACTTTCATGGAAAGCAAAGTAGTTATTCCTTGATTTATATGATGTTTGCTTATTACTTTGTGCAATCAAAATCAAGTCTAACGAATGTAAATTCGACTCTTGCACGATCTTACTTGGGATTTTTGACATGAAAAAAGCTTGTACCAAATAGGGATGGCAAAAAAACTCGCCCTGCCCCGCCCCGAATGGGACAAAAAAAACTCGCCCCGACGGGTTGGCAGGGCGGGTATTGCCATCCCGTCTCGGGGCGGGGCGGGGCGGGGCGGATATGCCTCGCCCCGAACCCGACCCGTTAAGATGTTTAAAAAAAAAAAAAAAATTTTACAGGCAGTCCAGCCCAACTGCCCGAACGCACTCAGCTCAGCCCAAACCCAGAGCCCAATCCCTAAATTCAGGAAATAGGAATCGAAAGCAGAGTCGCAGACCGAGTCCCACTTGCATTAGGATAAACTATGATTTGATAAGTTGTGTTACTGGTTGCCTTTACTTTCCATGGTTACAACCATACACAACCTCCAAGCTGGATGCCAAGCTAACCTTTCTGTTTTCGTTGGCTATTCAGTTACACGGAATGCCCACCTTTGTCTAGACTGCTCTAGCTTAATTAAAACCCACAAGTATAATTTCTTCTATCATATTGCCTTGCTTGAATATATCATATGCTTCTTTTCGACTGAACAATTTAATAAATTTTTTCTGGAAAAGTTGGTTCATGTTATTAAAAACCTTTTGAACCATAGGAATCAAGATAATCGTGAGCTGCAGTTGAGGCCAATATTTTGATTACCATACTTAGTCCACCATTTATTTTAACAGATATTAACTACATGATTTATTACAGTTTAACTATACACTATATATGCTTCTGTAGGGCTTTAAGAAGATTTCTTACAGTGAGATCTTCAAAGAGGTGAGCTTACATCACCATGAATAGACGTTTTAAAGTGCTAGCAAAAATGCTAATTTATAGGTCAATGCCTGCAATTAATCCTCAACAAGACATATCTATCATTCTAAGAGGACTTGGACGGTTGGGGTTTTAATTATGCTTGTGAGTTAAGTGCATATAGTTTGCACACTTAACAAATACTTGCCCTTCTTAAACTGCTGAAACAAAGTCCTGCCCACTTTATATGTCCATTAAAAACTAAAACAACGGATCCCATCCAGTAAATTTACTGTTTTCAACAACTTGATGTCGTCAGTTTGACCGTTTCTATTGCACCAAAATTTAGTAAAAAGGATCGCAGATATTCTGTTATAAGATGGCAGTGTGCTATCAATCCTACAAATTGTTTATGCTGAACTACCCAAGTCAACTTTGTATAAGAAGAAATCATGTTAGGGGAATTTGTCGTCAGTCGAGTAAATATTTTAGGTTCTAATTATGTTTTGTTTTTAATTTGTACAGGTTACATTGGAATTTCCAATAATCAAATCTTCCCGTGAGAAGCTACATCAATTAATTGGTAATATGGTGACACATTCATGGCTGTGAAAATCTCTCTTGTGCAAAATTATACATTTTAAATAAAGTATATAAGTTTCAGTAAATAGATTCCCTGATTAATGAGGCTGTCCCCAAGTGTAAAATTGTTCAAGATTGTGAATTTTGTTGCTTGTGTATTTGCTATTGATTGGACATGACTATTAAAGATAGTAATTTGAAATCCTGTAGAAAGATCATTTTTTTGTTAATTTCTTATATCATATTGCTTTGTTTGAATATATCATATGCTACTTTTCAGCTGAACAATTTAATAGAATTTTTTCTGGAAAAGTTGGTTCATGTTATTAAAAACCTTTTATAGTTGGTTCATTACATACTTAGTCCTCACTTGAATTCGAGAACTTGGTGTGAAATGGATGGCTGTTAAACATAAATATGCAGCCGTAGTTAATATCTGTTTAATCTAATTCTTAATTAGAATTTAACAGATGTCTTGCCCAAGTAGTGCTGAAAGTATTGGATTAGGACCAATACGTGAGGATGAT
Organism: Fraxinus quadrangulata; assembly: GCA_903798255.1. Lineage (NCBI taxonomy): Eukaryota > Viridiplantae > Streptophyta > Magnoliopsida > Lamiales > Oleaceae > Fraxinus > Fraxinus quadrangulata. The sequence continues at coordinate 12,067 of CAIGRB010093885.1, read as the reverse complement.
AGCACGACCAATATACCGGCGAGTGATGTCCCGCAAGAAGATCTAGCTGAACCGTTACCAAATGCAAATGAAAGGCCAATAAACCTAAGTGACGAGGAGTGTGATACTAGA
>CAIGRB010093882.1:0-10765 GCA_903798255.1 Fraxinus quadrangulata | reverse complement strand
CGAGATTCCTATCATCTACAACCTGGATTTGGACTTTCTCGATGTTTCAAATCAATTCCGCGAGTTCCATGCGTTGCCCATAACTAGGTTTACATCATTTGGTATCAGAGCTTGGGCTCCAAATTCATGGTCTATCATTTTTTGTTGTTTTGAGTCTTTTGTTCTTCGTGTTCTTGTGTCCAGTAATATTTTTGAGTCTTAGATCCAGAAAATTCCAAAAAAAGATCAAAAGTTGTTTTTGGGCTAATCTAGAATCCAAATCAACTTTCGTTTGTTTCGTTGATCTTGTAGTCCAATTTTGAGTTTATTAAAAAAAAATTTATTCCTTGGAAATTGTTCAATATTCTAATATCAATTCAAACTCCAAAAAATCTGTTTCTTTCATTCCAATCCAAATTCAAGAACCACTTTTTTGGATTAAAATTATTCACTCATCCAATTATCCAATTTCCTTACTTTCTTGAGTCTTCGTGATTACGCCAACATAAGAGAATGAATTATGATTGGAAAAATATTTTTCAAACTCGATGTTATGTGGGTAGCACGGTATGTAGTCTTGCAATCGATAAGGAGCACATATCAAATTTGGCTAGTATCACAATGGTGAAAAAATTGGGGTTACCTTTACAACAACACCTTAGACCTTATAAGATGACTTGGTTGAAGGAGTGTGGGAAGGTAGATGTGACCAAACGGGTTTTAGTAAAATTCACCATTGAGAGGTATATTGATGAGATTTAGTGTGATGTAGTGCCATTGAAATCCTTTCATATCTTGTTTGGGAGACCTTGGAGACGTGAACGAAAGGCTGTGTATGTTGTGGGGAGGAATTGGTATAGGTTCCCTCAGGACGGGGAAAAATCACTCTGGTTGGCTTGACACCATAACAGGCCTATGAGGATCAACTCAAAGTGAGAAGTGAGGGAGAGAAGGGATTGAGAGAAAATGAGAGTAAGAGTGGAAATGATGAAGTGGTGAGCTCGAGAAAAAATAGTGAGGTAGTTGATTTTGAGGAAAAAAAGGAAGTGCCACAAGAGAGTGAAAAAAAAAATTGAGCATGAAATTTCAAAAGAGAAAGTAGAGCTGCAAAAGGAAATTGAAGTAGAGTCTTCGAAGGTGAAGGAGGAGTTGGAAATAAACCAAAATGAGGAGGAGTGTGAAGATGAGGAGGCTTTTGGTAAACACTAACAACTCCCTTCCTAGTTTGGCTAATTTTATTTTGCAGGTTACCGAAGATTTAATTCGAGCAAACTACTCCATTAGAATACCACCCGATCCAGGAATTGAGCTTCAGTTGAATTTCTCTTATTTGCCAAAAATTGACTTTGTGATTCCTGAGGTGACAACGCTGTTTCAAAGGAATTGGAAGGAGTTCATATGCAAAGGATTGTGCTACAAAGATGATCAGAGGAGAAGCATAAGTCCACTAGCAGTACCATTGTTACAATCACATAGGCGGGGTAAGAGATGGAGAAAGCACAGTTACTTGCCAAGGGAGATTATTTTTGGAGCATTACAAACTTACAAAAGGAAGCCATTGGGACAATCACACTTTGTTCTGTGTGATGGATATTGGGAGTTCATACCACAACAACTATAGCTGATTGAGTTCATTTATATCTACAAAGCTTATGGATGCCATGCATTGATCCTCTACCAGGAAGAAAATAGTTTTCCATTTGATCCATGTGGTGCAGTGATTAAACTTGTAGCAGGCTGTTTATCCCCTACGTGGTCACAATGCATGGATTCGAGGACGAATCCTTTCGAAGAGAGAGGGGATGATAAGATCCGGGGTGCGCCACAATTTACTAAGATTTTGATGATTGTTGGAGAGAGATTAGAGCCAAGTTCAAGACTTCAAAGAGTTGATAAAGTTGTTCATTTACATGTTCGAGCAACAAAGTCCATAATATTGAAGACAACAAGCCAATGGTCAAGTAACATGTTGGGGACGGAAGCCGGAACGGGTTGGAAAGTACTTGAATTTTCAGTCTCAGTTTGAGACCCATTTTTGGTATACAATACATTAGAATTTGAAGATCTGTATGTCTAGAAGATTTGTAGCCCTTGAAGTAAGCTTTCCAATGTACTTTGAAACACCTCAATCGGATATCGGAAGAGAAAGATATGACAAAAATACTGAAAGCTAAAACCTCGAAGCCAAAGTTTAACCAGCGGTAGTGGCGCCCCCGCACCATGTAGTGGTGCCCCCGCTCCCAACATCCGGGCAGAATATTTTATTTTTCGTGAATTTCCTATGTTCCTTAGAACTCTAATTTTACAATATCTTTTAGAATATTTTCGAGATATTTTGTAATTTCTAGGGTTTTGCATACTTGGTATAAATAGGATTTATTTTTACATTGTAAAAAAGGTTTTTTGACATTATGAATTAAATGAGATTTTCTCTCCATTGTTTTTCCATGAACATTCGAACTTATCAAATATTATTCTAATATTTGTGGTGTTCAACCCTAGAACTTATCAAAGGATTAGGCAACCTTTGTGGCGTTCGCAGATCGAGGTTCTTGTTTCTGTATATCAACAGGTCTAAGGTTTAATATAACTTAGGTTCTTGAATCGTGAGGCTCGGGTCGAGATTCCTATCATCTACAACCTGGATTTGGACTTTCCCGGCATTTCAAATCAATTCCGCGAGTTCCATGAGTTGCCCATAACCGAGTTTGTATCAACTTGATTGTTTGATTTTCCTCAAGGGAACAGAATCGTGAACAAGTAATATAGTAGTGTGTAGAGTGTCGAACCTACGATGACTAAGTATTCAATCGAGTTCAAATTAATAGCAACCTTAATCGAATAGCAAATAGGTTTTGTGTTTTCTATACCTAAATTATCGATTAAACTAGAAAATAATTTAACCGGTTTGATTTCAAATATGTGAAAGTATTGCTAAGATTTCAAATTCCCCTTATTAATCCACTTTTAGCACAATGAATTAAATGACAATTTGTAATCATTCTTGTTCCTAATTTAATTGAAAATCTATCTCGATAGTTATCAAATCTATTCCTCTTATGTGACCCTCTTATCTTTCGATGAAAGATGCAAATATGGTAAATGCATTAAAAGATCTAGAACACCTATGGAAACCATGTAAAGCATAGAGGTATATCTTTATCCTCTATCGAACTTTACAATATTTATAATTTTTAGCTAAAAACCTATTATCTTTCTCGATAATAATATATTCCAATAAATCATCTCAATTAGTAGCTAATTAATTGAAAAGTCAATGAAACAATAATAAACATCCAAGAAAACTAGTTGTCAAAATAATTAATTAATACCAAAAATCTCATAACAAGGGTTCATCTCATCCTAACAATGTATAAAATTAGCCTAACATATCGAAATTACAAGAAATTATATTTAAGTGAAAAGATATAACCCAAATTTTTGATAAATTGAGAAGATGAAGATGAATCTTGAAATATTGAATCTCTTCAATGGTTTGTTGATGAATATCTACTTGCACCTTCTATTCTTTGCCCAAAAATCAAGTTTGAATTTTCAATTGATTGAATTCTTGCAAGTCCCCTTCAATTCTCTGATAAAAACTATGAATTTTCCTCATTTGATGATAATAATTGATGAATATTGGTGTATAATATGTATATGAGAGGTCTCTCATATGTATTATGCTATTAGGCATTTGTAGGAGTAAAAAATTGGTTGAAAATCACGTCCAAATTAGTTTCTAAAAGAGTTTCAATCAAATAAGGAAAGTTGTTTTCGCGAGCGAATTGTTTCTTTGCATAGCAGTCAGTATTTTGACCATAATGTTCTCTCCTGATATCAGACTGAGACTGTTAAAGTGAATTAGAAAGATAATTCAAAGGGATACAACTTTGATAGAGTATAAATTTTTCAATTCAGACATTTACTGTGTCAAAAATGGGTCTCAATATTCGGCTAAAAATCTGGAATATAACTTGTACGATTAAAAATTGATTTTGATAATATTTTGATCATATTCCATTCATTTTTGAGTTTTAATTCCCTCAAATTGTATCCTATCAATCTTCCAAGTATCTTCTTGTGTCCGAATCCACTATTGAATATTTACAATTTGGTCCTCAAACTTTGGATTTTCACCAATTTTTGTTTCTTCATTTCGATTCCTCGTTCAACCATTGAGTTTTACATATACAACATAAAATACAATAATTTAAGATATATTTTGTCAGAAAAATTTCCAAATATCGATATTTTAGGTTTCTAATAAGTGTGTAAAATGCACTTAACAACGCACATGCTTGGAACCACTTGATCTTAATAGTTCATTTGAGTTTTAAAGTGGGCTTCTCTTAAGTTTAATGGTTCAAATGAAGTTGCATGTTCTTAAGGGAATGTTCATCCAATGACTGTGCCTTGCCCTAACTCGCCTATAAAAGGATGCCTTCCCCAATAGTTACATTTTTACCACTTTGCAAAAAACCTTTTAAGCAATAAAAATATACTGCCTTTCCGATAATCTTGAAACTATTTACCGACGACTGACCAAACTTCTAGTATCCTTAATTCGTTTGATATTTATGTAAGTGGCAGGCCATTTCTTCACATCTTTTGACTAACATATTTGTTAATGGCTTTTTCTTCGAAACTCAACACCCAGTGGAGATATTTGTGAAACTGATTTGGTGATGACATTCACCGAGGTTAGATTGCCACCTCTAATCCCTATTGAAAGGATTATGGAGGCAATGATGGGCTCCCATAGTGCGTAGATGATACCAAAGGGTCCTGTCGATTGTAGCATTAGGTGGAGGGCCTCTATATGGTCCATTTGTATTAAAACTGGAGGGATTTAGGGACAAATTTAGGATCCTAAATAATATTGACTTGATAGTGCCGAACCCAGATGAGCGAGTGTGTTACCCTAGGTAGTGAAGTGTGGCGGTGAGTGATGCCATATTGTGTGGAACGATAAGGCTACCTCTTTTCCCTTTCTTCAAATACATCCTTAGGCATTATAACTTGGCCCCAACCCAACTCTTGCCAAATGTATGGAGCTAATTGTCAAGGGATCTCCTTCTTTGGAAGGAAGCCACTCTTAGCAAGGACGTGCCTCTATACGTATTCCAGACCTTATTCCAACCTCGAGCCTCTAGTGAGGGGAAGATTGCAAGGGTTGGTACTGTATGATGGGGACCGCATTCCTCTTTCATCTTTCACATGCTAATACCATTTTGTTGCCCATAAACTTGTCTGAGGCTTAGACTTGAATTGGTTGATTGGATTAGGGCGGCGCCATCAGTGAGTTGTCACATCAATCACATACCATAGATTGTGTAAAGGATCTCCTGCTATCCCCATTGTAACCTCTTCCTTGTATGTGGGTTTGGTTATTTCATGTGTGTCAACCTAGTCAAATGGGTTCGATCTTATGACGTGGAGCACAGGCCCCAAGTTTAGGCCACGTAGTGTATTTTGGGACCTCGTTGGTCTAGTCTATAACAAGATATTTTCTAAGTTCTTGTTGACTTCAAAATCAGTGGAGATGCTTGATCACTGCAATCGAGTTTATTATGTGGAGATTTTTTCTATGAATAGCCATTAAAACTTATTGTTTGTAGACTTTTTTTCGTTTCCTAGAAGCACATGTTTTTTTTTTGTACAAGTAGCTTTTAACTCTAATGAATAAAGATACAACTCAGCTTTTTCATATTTATTTCACATTATGTCTTCACAAAGGTAGTTTCGGGAAAGTGTTTGCTCTATCTTGTTTAATATTTATGATTCCTTATAAGGCTATACTTTAATTGTCCCACTAAATTGGCCTCTCAATTGAAGATTCAGGTTTTTAGTGTTAGTTTAGTGCCCTTCGAGTAGTATTTTATAAAAAACATTATGAGTTAATATTCGATTATTCACATGTTTTACTTTCAAACAATAATCTAAAGTTCCATGATAATACATGATGTCACAAGTTGTACACTTAATAGTTCGAGTACGGTGAGACATAATTTTGATACATAAAGTTAGATGCTTTATTTTGATAAGACTGCATTGTTTTTATTGAGATTTTTATAGATCTTGGGAATAAGAACAATAATGTATTTGGTACACATTGAATATGACTGCGTAGATGACTCATTCCTGACCGCTAGAAACAAGACTCCGCTCGATCATTGAGTGAGTTACCTAAATCTTGAGCAAGTAATATATCTTTGATTACTAGTTCAATTTCTTTGAGGTAGCAGTGAGTGAAGTCTTAACTGAAGGTTCGATCTCGGTACTTTGGAATTGAGGTTAAACAGTTAGAGATCATATACTTGGAATAAAGGAATTCGTTAATCATTATGATAAGATGATCGTCATTCTAAGGCATTCTTTATAGTCATTTGATATTGAGCTCAGTAGTCAAACAATGGGATCGCTGGACTCTATGTTGTGATTTGTTCACAATGGATTTGCCTTATGTAAATGGTAATAGGAGTGCTATGCATGTTGGAAGGGCAAAATGGTCATTTTGTCAATTTCTTTGTATTGACGATCAAATGAGGGTTAACTTGTGGAATGATGATTGAAGCATATTATTATCGGATCAAGATTTGCTTCTATACTTATCACTCAAGTAGAGAGTGTAATTTAGACTTTTTGGTAATATAAGTTAGGATTAATCTATGTTGTCTTAATTGGTTAAGAGTTGACCTTTAGAAACATCTATCGGAGCTTGGGTCTTGTTAGGTCCCTCTCTTGACTCTAATATAAGTGGGAAACTTAGTTGGCCTACTACAATAACGTCAATGGGAAATTGTGCAGTTATGGAACCCTAATTGAGTATTATAATTATGCCCTTTGTGGGTACATTTCTCAAGATATTAGGGTTAGCCACATTCTCTCATTTTTCCAAAATGGAGGCACTTAAAAGTAGAGAATAAAAGGAAGATCTAAGGGAGGAAGCTTTGGCTAGAAAGGTGGAAGGCCATTAAAATCTCTTCTAAGGTTATAATCTCACCTTGATGTATGATGATTTAAAAACAAAATCCAATAACCTCAAAGGAGATCTAAACTCTAAAATCTATTTGGATCTAATCTTCACTAGAAAATCAATTTCCTCTTGTGATTAAATCTAAAAGTCAACAAATGGTATCATAGCCAATGGTTATAGAGATCCTTGAGAAGGATCAGTTTTTAAAATCTTACTATAATATGCATTTTTAGTAGGGGTGGTGTTAGGTTAGTTCATTTTATATGTTCATTACTTTTTATGCTTAAAATAGATATTTATATAATTACTGTTGGCTCTCGAATTTCTTCCTCCAATTCTTGTAATTTAATTTATTTATCGCAAACTCTCTCGACAAAATGTAAGCCATAAGGCACAGGGTTTTGTGTAATCATTTTCAAATTTTGAACACTTTTGTATCATGGGAAGAGGATAAAATTTTGGGCTTTTTTTTACTGATTTATCATGGAAGACTTGGTGTTTTAAAGATAAAAAAACCCATGATATGGAGATGCTTGTTGAAAGATTGGGATGAAGGAGAAATGGGACGAATAAGAGCAATAACCATGGAGGAACCACCAAGTTGAAGGCGGCAATGGCGGCAACTACTGTGGCCGAAAGCAAAAGTTGCCTTATGTGAGGCAACCACAACTGTTGTCGGCCGTAGCAATAGCCGTATCTGCTGTTCTAATGGAAGTAGTTATGGCTACTACTGCAACTTGTGGTCGCTGCAGTAGTGGAGAATGGTGGTTAGACGTGTTACCGTGGTAATGTTGCTAGGATTTGTTAGATTGGGCTTAAATTAAGTTTTTGGGCATTTCTTGGAGACTTGGGCTGATCTTAATAGATAAGGGTCCTTGTCTAAAAAGATTGAACTTAAAAAAAAAAAGGGAAAATTTCATTTCTAAGATGTTAAGTATGTGCCATTTCAAAAATAAGAAAACAAGTTTCAAATTTCAAAGATCAGATTTTTTTTTAATTTTTATTTATGAATTAATAAATTATTAAATAAATTTATTAAATATTTAATTCTAATTTAATATAATTAACCCACCCCACCTTCACCATCTCTATTGCTCCGGAGACTATTTCGGTGACCGTTCCGACCACCACTCTTCTCTGACGATCGTTCCGATGACCGTCACAGATTTATATAATATGGTCACAGATTCACAATTTAGTTAGTCATATATTAGTTTTCGATCAGAAATCATAATTTTTTACATCACAAATTATTTTACGGTCACAGTTCAAAAATTTTATAGGTCACAATTTGTTTACCAGTCATGGACAAAAAAATTTCTAGGTCACAAATCAAAAATTTTAGAGGTCACGATTTATTTCATTTGCCACGTATTATCAAATTATTGGTCACAACTTATTTCTCGATCACAAATCAAAAATTTTGTAGGCAACATAATAAATTTTCGGTCACAACTTAATCAATTGTGAGTCACAGTTTGAATTTTAAGGTCACAAATTATCCAATTTTAATAGTCACAGGTGATTGGTCACACGTCAACTAATGGGTCACATACCACCATCACCTCCAATATTTCCACCGCCACTCTCGACCACCTCACACAGTGGCCGACGACATCACCACCACACCACCACCACCGATACCACCACCAACAACCACCACCACCGCCACTAGAAACCATCACCACCAAACATACCAACAACGAACAAACCAAATCTTCAACTTCAAAACCATCATTGCCGCCACCTGTACTCCAACACGACAACCACCTACAACAAAAAATGACGACCAACACCGCTTGTACTACACAACGACAACCACCAACAAACATCCCTACCCCACGTCGTCCTACTTACAACCACCGCCACCTCCACCTCCACCTCCACCACCACCTCTACCGCACCACCACCACAAAATAGCCACCACACAAACATCATTACCACCACCGCACAAAAAGTCGTCCAAACCCACCCCAACTACCAAATCCACCACCACAAATCGCCACTACACAACACACCATTCAAACCCACCCAATGCTGTTTCTGCTTCGCCTCTTCGTTACAGCAGCACTGCTTCGGCGTCAGCGTCTGACGGAGTGGGTAGATCTGCTTCGCCTCTAGAGAAAGACTTCCACAAGGAGATATGCTTAGCCTCTAGATCGGCGTCTGACGGAGTGGGTAGATCTGAGCAGTGTTTTTATCGAGATTGGTGAAGCAGATCCACAAGGAAAAACACTGCCACACCATCTCCAGAGCGTCGTCCCCTCCAGAGCACCATCGCCACTTCATTTCACCGCCGTAACTCGCTGGAGGTGGTGCTCTAGCGACGGCGTGCTCCCAAGGAAAGAGACGGGAGGGTGAGGAAGAAAGGGAGGGAAGTTATAGTGAAAGTAGATTTTTAGGGTTTGTAGAGAGAGAGAGAGATTGAGAGGGAATGATTAGGGTTTGGAAAATGAAATTTGTATAATTAATATTTAAAATTCTTAGGATGTGTCATAAGTGATTATAATTTAATTATTTATTGATTTTATTGCTTTACGGATGGTGAATGAATGGACTACTTTAATTATTGTTGCAATTAAAATTCTTAGGATGTGTCATAAGTGATTATAATTTAATTATTTATTGATTTTATTACTTTATGGATGGTGAATGAATGGAATACTTTAATTATTGTTGTAATTAAAATTCTTAGGATGTGTCATAAGTGATTATAATTTAATTATTTATTGCTTTACGGATGGTGAATGAATGGACTACTTTAATTATTGTTGTAATTAAATTTCTTAGGCTGTGTCATAAGTGATTATAATTTAATTATTTATTGATTTTATTGCTTTATGGATGGTGAATGAATATTATTACATGTCATGTAGATTAAATAAAACACCACCTAATATACTAAAATCATATGCATTGGTATTGATTTTTTTATCACTTTAAATTAATTAGAAGTGGTTGCAGATTATATTTAATAATTTGTTTCTATTATAATTGTTTATATATTGCCGATTAATTATTAAATTAAAATCCAACGATTTAAAATAATAAGTGGGAGATGGTTTATAGGCATGTATAAACTTACAGCCTCCTCCGTTAGACAATTTTTATTAAAATAGGTATTTTTCTAGTATCAAATTACATCTGTCTCTCTCTAAAAGAAGACTGCGTTATTTTAAATTAACTGAAATGGGATCTAGAGATAGAATATTTTAAAATGAAATAATGAGGTGATTGTCCTATAGATAATATCTAATATATTTTAGATATTTTAAAATTATTAAGGAGGTTGATACACTTATATATGAAAATTTTAAGGGATTTCCCATAGAAGATTCTGACAAAATTATTCATATGTCAAATAATAATCAATTCTCATTTTAATTATTTCATGAGATGTCTAGCTCAAAATAATGAGTGGGAGGGTCACAACCTTGCCGCAACTACATCGACCTCCTATATAGGGCATGTTAAAGGTTGCAAGGGTTTTAAGTTTTTGATTGAAAACATAGTTTTGGGTCAATATTTGCATAAATAGTTCTTATCTCTAAAAAACACCAATTTGAGCTAATTGAAGTTTGCCCCGAGACCCCTAAAGATGAATCCACAAAATCTCATGACTTCATAATTGATGTAAAAGGATTAGCATCAATTTCATTTTGTTGCATATTGGGAAGTGTGTAATACCCCAAATTTCACATCACACTTGGCCAATATGATTCATGCATGCTATTTACTATGTCATTTGCTACCATTCTCCTAATTGCATTGTTTTGAAAAAAAAATGTAAAACTGTACATTAGATTA
>CAIGRB010093870.1:6196-16898 GCA_903798255.1 Fraxinus quadrangulata | reverse complement strand
CCAAAGAAATTGTCACCGATGAGGGCAATTGATCGGGAGGTTGAACTTGTTCCGGGTACCAAACCTCCCACCAGGGCACCATACCGTATGTCTCAGCCGGAACTTGAAGAGTTTCGAAAACAATTGAGCAAAATGTGTGGAAGTGGGACTATCGTGGAGTGCGCTTCGCACTACTGCAACGTGCATACTACTGGCCTCAAAGGCGGGACGACAATGCAAGTTATGTGAAAACTTATCTTAATCGTCAGCAAGATATAACGGGTCATCAGAAAAAGGCAGGTTAACTGGAGCCCCTTTCCATCCCAAACAGACCATTCGATAGTATATCGATGAACTACATTCGTGGATTGCCAAAAGTTGGAAGAGACCGCTTATCTAAATATGCAACTTTTACCACAACGTCCAAATATATATCAACCAAAGAGATAGCTCAACTCTTATTCAAATTTAATGTCAAATACTGGGGACTGCCTAAGGACCTCGTCAGTGATCTCGATTCTCGATTCACTGGCATACTTTAAACCGAGTTGTTCAAACTTCTTGGTTCAACTTTGATAACGAGTTCTAGTTTTCACTCACGATCGACGAACAGACAGAGCGCTTCAATTCTGAGCTGAAAGATTATTTTCAGCACTTTATCTTTACTTCGCAAAAAAATTCGGGTAAAGCTTCTGGATGCGACTCGGATGCGTTTCACTGCCCAGAAGAGCTTTTCTTCCAAAAAGAGTCCTTTTCCGGCAACCGTTACTTCCTCATATTGTGAATATCGCTCAAAAATTGTACAAACAGTCTGCAGATCTGAAGTGACATGTGCTTAAATCGAAAAGATCCAAAAAGAATGTTGTTGAAGAGATTCTTGGCCATCGAATTACTCAAGCATCTAAGAAATATCTTCAAGAGTACTTGGTAAAATGAAGCGGATGTAACAACGAGTAAAATAATTGGACAAGCGAAAAGACCTTGAAACCTTCAAACCGTTTATTTAAGTGTATCATTCATTGATGGCTCCGAGGACATCGTCAAAACAAATGAGGGAGAATGTCACGGACCACAGCTTCACTTAAATCCCGTGACCCTATCGCAATAGCAATTTGTCCTAACTTCGACCGCACATTGTAAATATTAGTCTATTTTGAGTTGTAATTTCCATTCCGTATAATAGTTTACTTCAATTATAAAATAACTAGAAAATAAGAAAAATGTAGTATGATTTTTTGTCATTTAAACGTCTACTCCTAGCAGTTAAATTTTTATTCCGAAATCTATTATAAGGAGTATTAGTCTTTCAAACAATTTTTCAAGTTTTCTAGTGTTCGCCCCCAACTATTGTAATTTACTACTTTCAACAATTGTAATTTCTAACTTTCAAGCAATCAATGAACGAGCTTCTTTCAATTGTGTTTCAAGCTTTCTGTTATTTATAATCAAAATTTCTTTCGTCCTGAAACGACCAAGAAAACGCGGAAGGTAGTCTAGCGAAGCAAACTACTGTCGCACGATGTCCCTTTCCGTTCTAAAAAGAAAGGTACCCCGTGAAACCATGATTGGCCTATTCACTTAGGACAGTCCACTGTTGTCACTTCAAAAAGCTAGAGACTGTTGATATTTTAGCCCCTTCAAAATATCAGTGTTCAAAATATCAGGGTGCCATAACTTCTTGGTTCTACGGTCACATTCACCGTGTATGATTAGACTAAAAAAACAACTTTAATATTTTTCATATTTTGATCATTACCATCCAATACAGTGTACCAAAGAGGATGTCTGGAGAAACAAAAGAAGCTATGTTATCACAGATCTCATGGAAGTGCATGCGCATAAGCTGATGCACCTAGTTCATTCCCCTATGTTCGACTCATTGGACAGACACATGCAAATCTATCGGAGATAAGGTTATGTGCCATGTGAAACGAAACCAATCTTTCACAAATCCAATGAATATTGCCAGGATTCCTCTTATTACCAAATTTCCAGTCATATTGGGCTTCGCCAATTCTGCCGTACCCCTAGGGAGAGTTGCAACCCAGGTACTCTAGCGCACCGACATCCGACAATAGCCAATTCAAGGCTTCAAATATAGAGCCTGACTCTTAGGATCGCAAATCTTCCTGTTGGATCGTCGTGATCCGCAGCACAATTTTTTATGCTAAGGGTCCTCAGAAGATGTCCACAACATGATGCCTTGCGCAGAAATATTGCATGTTGTTAAAAATATATGAATTAACAGGTAATTTTGTTTAACAAAATAATTGCCAAATTTACAGCAACAAAATGACAGAACAGTAATTGTCACCATGAGACAATTTCACTTACAAACTATGATCACCTGTCTTTCTTTTCGACCCTATGATGTCGAGAAACACTTCTTCCTATCTCTTAAAATCTTGCATTTGCACCACCCTATAATGTGATAGTTTTTTTATAAAACTTCATTATGATCATATTGAATATATGTACAAGGTTCAAAAGCGAGACCCTGACCATTCAGCAAATAAACATGATGCATGTCAAGTCAAGTACTGAGCAAGAAAAGAAATCGCTTTCTTGTAATTCCACTAGTGAAATGGGTGTCAAAAGTGGATAGTTCGATCAAATATCTTGTTAAGATAACATGTACACAGCACACGTTGTTTGTCAACCGGAGCCTGTTGGCAATGGGAGAAGAGAACCTTGCTTTCCTCTAATGAAGACGGTAAGCTGCGATGGAGCAACCACCAATTTCAACCATTCTTGCAGTTCTTCACCTTCTACTTTCTCTTTTTCTACAATACATTGTTGCCAAATATCATAATCATTTTGAAAATATATAATTTTAAATGGAAAGAGGCTGATAGAACCCCGACTATTAAAATCCCCATTTGCACCAAGGGAAAATGTTGCCTCAGACCAAAAGATTAGAAAACAAATGCAAATCTATTACAAGAATAAATATGCCTCCTCCACTCTCTCTTCAGAAAACTACAAACTGTAAACAAATATAAAGGGGAAGTCATAGCATAACGGGAATCAAAGTTTTTTTAACTGATTTTATTTTCTGTGATGTGCGTTGAGCGTGAAAGTTCTTTTAGAGTTACTAGAATTGCAATTATCTGAATTATGGATCTTTTATCCTGGTTGGAGGAGAAACTACCAAACGTCTAGCATTCCCAGGACTGTAGTGAGTTTGGTTTTCCCAAATACAAGAAACATAATATTGCACTAACTTTGGTTCTTAGTCAATCTCAGTATTAAAAACAAAATTTGTCCTTGTTCGAGTGGGTCTAAGGAGGGCACAGAAGAGGTTATGTAGTGTTTATTTCATTCATCTTTAAGGAGGCATGCATGAGAATTGATATGAAAAATAAGGCCAGTTAGCACAGATGCTGTTCAAGCAAAATCTTTAGAGTTCTGAATCTTAGTTACATGTTTCGAACAATGTATTTTGGGTTGTGCTATGTGTACCTTATGGTACATATCCCTTATGGACACTTCTATGTGTACCATAAGGTACACAGAATAATCCATGTATTTTGGTCTACTTTCATAATATTTTCAAAAACATCATTAAAAGATTGTCCATTTAGTCTTTTACCATCTCTTCTGGATCTTATGGACATAAAAATACTTTGTTAGGTCCCTGGTATTTGCATTTTTCGTCTTTCCCCATATAAATATCACAAAGATGCAAGTAAATCAATCAACTTATAGTTTATGAATTACCTTCCAAATGAGCCCCAAGACCCTCCAGAACATTGTGATTGGCACAAACAACGGAGACCGCTACATCAAGAGCTGATTGCAGCAAGGCTTTAACCTCCATCTGAACAAGATCAACAAGGTGCCCCTATCAAGTTAAACTTACAATCAGTACAGATTCATGGTAAAAATTCAGAATTGTAAAATAGAAGTATAGGCCTAAATGAAGAGACATAAGAAAATTTACATTATCCCTTCTCCAAAGTGTAGATCCCCCAGATTCATCCAATCCACCACCAGATAGAGTAGCTAATGAAATGGGGCCTATGGTTTCATTAAGGCCATATTCAGCCACTGCCTTGTAGGCTATGTCTGTTGCTCGCCGTATATCATCAAGTGCACCTGTTGATACACGTCCAGAGTAAATAACTTCTTCCGCTGCACGCCCCCCGAGAAGAGTAACAAGGCGCCCCCGCAACTCATCGATGAAGAGCAAATACCTATCTTCATTGGTTGGGGGACTGTAAGTAAATCCCAGGGCCCCTCTAGATCTTGGTAATATGCTAAGCTTCTGAAAGGAAAAAAGAAATATTACTGAGCATTGTATCACACCATATATGCAGATTCATACTGCACAATAAATTCCATATGCATTTAGAATTTTACTTGATTTTTAAATGAAAAACTCCAAAATTGTTTCATATGCAATCAAATACAAGTTTTAGTAATGATGATGATCTTCGATCCATCAAGACACTAGACGCTGAAAGGGAAAACTAAAGTACACGTGACACTGAAATGCATTGCCTTACCTTTATATTTCCATTTAAAAAATATTGTCAAGCAGTAGCATTTTCCTTCATATAATTTGGGTGTATTTGAGCCATATTATTTTGGAAGAATGTATTTTGGAATAGTAGATTAATGGAAAATGTGTGGTTGAAAAAAAAGGAAAAGTTATTGATGTGATGGAAAATATTATTTTATTGAAAATGTGTGATTGAAAATGAGTAGAAGAATGAGAAAGAGAAAAATAATGTAGTTCAAACAGGGGGTATATCTTTTTTTAAGACATACAATCAGTAAAGACTAAGAATGTCATACTGATGAGTGAGCGTAAAATATGTGCATTTGTAACTCACAGAGATGAAGCAAAAAATGGCTATAATGATAGCGACGTACTTGTCTTCTTAATTTTTAAATGCACACACCAACCCTATTGCATAAATGAGTGGATGGAATTCTTGGATAGGTTATACACCTTGTAAATGAAGAAAGACCAACTCTCTTTTAATGACATTTCTTGATAAAGGGAAAAACGAAAAGAAAAGTATCAAAGACCTTCGTTAAGGAAAGCCTATAAGTTGGAGCTAGAGAAGAGTGACGAAGAAAACTCTTCTCACTGACCTTATCCACAGGCCATAACAATAAATTTGAAAATAGCCTCCGAAAAACAAAGGGAAAAGAAAAGAATCAATTAACTTTGGTACTATTACCTCAACACGCGGCTGACCAGAAAGAAGATTGGCAACAGCAGTTCCCACTACCGCATGACCAGCTTCATGCCGAGCAACAACAGCTTTCTCACTACCCGGTAACTTGGTCGTCTTCTTTTCAATCCCCTGCAATAAAAAAGAAATAATTAAAAAAAAGAACTTATGCCCCCAAGGTTAACTATATCCAAGTGAGGAATACGTAAATGCTTGCAGGTAGCACACAGTCCAACTCTATAGCACAGACACTTCAACTAGGGTAGCGTGTCAGTGTCCGACACTTCTCAGTTACTCTACCATACTCATTTTTCTTTTTTTACTAGAAATATTAAATATTTTTAACTCAAAATTATTAATAAATAATAAAGTACTCATATTTAAAAGATTTCAACCAAAAAAATTAATAATAAATATAAAACTAAATTTATACTATATAAATAAAGAATTTAACCAACATGTCGACGACGTGTCTTGTCAATACTTTTTTGAAAAATCACGTATCTGTGTCGGTGCATCATAGCGGTCCAACACGTAAATTGTGATGCCCATTGTTTAAGCACCTATTTCTACCTCAGCCTTTTAATTCTATAATATCCATTGTTCACCAAGAAAGAAAAGAAGCAAAACGTATGGACTAACGAAAACCAAATGACATAAGCCAAAGACTCGTATCCCTACCAGAATTCTAAAGCTGAAAGCAAACTCTATGAAGTAAATTTATTGAATTCATACTACATATGGAAATAAAACCACGTGATTTCCTCTAAACTCATGAATTTATCAAAACACGGGAAAAGAGTTGCATGTTTCAGAAAGCAGAAATCACTCAATGATATTAAGCTGCCATTCAAAGTTATGCTATTGTTTATGCATCTATAAATGGATCTCATCTCCTTAACAGAGTGCTTCAACCACATGCAAGATAACTATTCTTGAAGAATACCCTGCTGAATGACAAAACTAGATGCTGTAACTAATATCACCATCATTTTCAGTATGTCATATTGTATGAAACAAGCTTTCACCTGAACAATTTTAGAGCATACTTAGCTTACTAATCATAATTCTTTCAGTTCCTAACTCAAGTCACCGATGGGGTTGATTACCAACAGTACAGATACAATGACATATCTCAGAACAGAAACAAATAAATAATTAATGCATCTTATACCGCTATTGATCGCTCTACTGCTTGGATAAAGTCAATTTTCTCCACAAGAAGTTTGCTTTGCCTTCCAGCCAACAATGCAGCTTCATTCACCAAATTGGCCAGATCTGCCCTGCATAATGTCCAAAATCAGAAAGAGAAAAACGACTTAAAATTCTAGTTAAGGTCAACATCAATCCATCATAAATTGAAGATAGAGAATAATCACCCAGTGAAACCGGTTGTCATAGAAGCGACATCGCCCAGATCAACATCCTTCCCAAGAGGAAGTTCTTTCTTGGAAACATGTACTTTCAAAATGGCTTTCCTTCCAGTCCGGTCAGGTGTTTCCACCTAAAGCCCAAATATTTGTAACTTATTTTAAAGAAAACTACTAAAGCACAAAAAGTTGTTATGTTCAACTTTCAACACTCAAAGGAAAATTTCAAATTAGCACACCAACCGCAACCACTCGGTCAAATCTTCCAGGTCGGCGTAGGGCTGGGTCTAAAACGTCTTCCCTGTTAGTAGCTCCAAGGACAATTACAGCTGAGTTGCTGTCAAATCCATCCATCTCCTGCAGCATATTTTCTAGTACAGTTATCTTTCCTGGGAAAGCCAAATAAGTCATGAAGTAAAAAGAAAGAATATATTAATTTCCAAAAACCATACAGTCAGCAACTGATTTAAGGTTTGTTCCCGCTCATCATTGCTGACAATGCGAAATTTTCCATCACGGCTCTTAGCTACGGCATCTATCTGCACATTCAGGAATGCTAATTCAGAACATTGTGAAAGATTATTCAACAGATGCATCAGAGATTGGCCATGAAAACCCAACAGACAGGATGGGGGGAGGAGGAAGAGGAACCTCATCTATGAATATTATTGATGGGGCTTCCTTCTTTGCTCGAGAAAAAAGGTCTCTGACACGAGATGCTCCCATACCAACATACAACTCAACGAACTCACTTGCCGAACAGCTGATGAAGGGAACTTCAGCTTCCCCAGCAACAGCCTTTGCTAAAAGTGTCTTACCTGTCCCAGGGAGACCCACCTGCAAGCCGATGCTGTAAGTACAATGATCTTTCAAAAATAAAAAAGAGGAGTATATTGAGTGAACGGTGAAGATAGAAGAAAGAGGATTTCAGCAAATATTTTATGTTAATTGCATGTATTTAATCATAAATTTGAGGAAATCGGGCAACCATGTTGATCATTTCTTCTGAGTATTTCAGTACAGTATTGTGCATCAAAACAAAAGATCCTCTTTTTTAGCAAACCCACAGTTAGACCTAGGCAACATTAAGTGTGAATAGCAGGCAATAACAGAGAACTCATGTGATTCCGAACAGTATATCTTGCACCCGAACTTGATTGAAGACTTAACTTACCAAAAGAACGCCTCGAGGAGGGCGTGCACCAAGTCTAGTATACCTGTCTGGATTTTTAAGAAATTCCTGGCCAGTAAAGAAATTCAGGAGTGAGAAATTATCTCCAAATATAAAGAACTACTATTCCATTGTCAAGTAATGCCAAAATATTGAGAGCATCTAACATACCACAATTTCTTCTAGCTCCTCCTTGGCCTCATCAACACCAGCAACATCAGCAAAAGTAACAGTTTCTCCTTGTTCAGACACTTTAGCTCCACCAGAACCCCCAGTCTTGCGATTTCTAAGTTGCCCCGGTGAATTCTGTATATTGCAAAGCAATATTAAGTCATGTACCACCACGTCTGCT
Source organism: Fraxinus quadrangulata (assembly GCA_903798255.1). NCBI lineage: Eukaryota > Viridiplantae > Streptophyta > Magnoliopsida > Lamiales > Oleaceae > Fraxinus > Fraxinus quadrangulata. Next base: position 8,840 of record CAIGRB010093870.1, on the reverse strand, counting down.
TTCAGAAGCAAACACATACAGTGTAATGATTCGTACCTGAGAAAAGCTTACAGGAAACCGATGAAGAAGACCCGCAAGCACTGCAACATAGAATAAAGCTATCTGCAAAAAAAAAGAAAGAAATAAAAAACCGAATAAGATCTATCCACAACACTAGCAAGTTATAAAGCACAGACAAACTCATCAGGGTGTGCTGTCATCACAGCCTATTGTTTTATCCCTACCCAAATGTCCAACTAAGTCTCCAACATGCAGTTCTTACACTAAAAACTCATTAACAAAGTACAAGGAATGCATATTAATTTCCTTGAAAAATTAACCATCTCTAATAAGAAAGTATGCTCTCTATTTCGACTAAATAATAATACTTTATACCAAAATCTGGACAACTAGGATGGTTATCCTTAATTTGCGCAAAGCTTACTTCTTTATTACTCATAGAGTGGATATTAGTGGCAACACTACTAAGAGCATATACAACTTTATTAGTTATCTTATGACTTTTATATCAGCGCAGTCTGATCTAGTGGTGCCAACAGTGATCTACAGAAGTACGTAGATCAATAAAACAAACAAGTTTGGTGACAGCAACCTACTGTGGTGAAGTGTGGAGGTTTAAAATCGTAGTTGGTGGTTGGTGATGTCTCGAGGTTGTAGATCAGTTGAGTCCACGTTTGATGATAATGTGGGTGGTGTTGACTAATGGTGTCACGTAATATCATGCGCTCTATGTGGTTCCATGTGTTGTGCACGTGCTAACAGAGCCCTTGAAGCTTTTTTGTGGTTGGCTTTGCTGTTAGGGCTATTGTATTTGGATTCTTATGTGGTTGACTCTTTTTATGACAAATAAAAAGAACTCTTCCCTTTGACGAACAATAACTAGACTCTTCTTTTGATAAAACTAATGTAAAGAATCTCTATGTCTTTAGGACGAAGAACACCACGAGTTTGACGGTGAAATTGTTCAGCGGAATGAGTAGAATAACAAAAATATATTAATTGATGCTGAAAGAGCGAGACAAACACATGGAGACTGAGAAAGAGAAAAGAGGCTAATTTTGAGAAAAAATTCAATATCGACAAATATATCAATAATCAACAGTGTATATAGTTGAAAATATTTTACTTAAAATCGTTACACTGAGGAAAATTACCAAACTAACAAAAATGAAAAATCACCTAATTTAAAAATAATAGCTATGGAAATAAAATAAATTCAATCTACTCCTTGTTCTTTAGCCCAAAATGAATGCCCTAGTTAGTGGCAAATTTTCCAGGAATATCCATTAGATCTCCATCGGTATATGCACATGTGCATGGGTGTATGTATGCATGTAAGTGTGAGACTGATAATTTTGATCTAGTAACTACTGATCTTGATAAAACTCTTCAATATATTTATTTATTTTGTTAAATCTCGATTTTGGAAATTTTGGGGGCAAGCAATCTGACAGATGGAATGGGATATGGTGGGGGAGGGAGTTCTGTTGGCTGCTGTGTGCAGATTTTATTTTGGAAGAGCGGTGAGAAGGAAAGGGTAGCTAGAGGATAGAACACAGGTTGCCACAATTGGGGCCTTGGGGTCCACCAGGGATGGAGGGAGCAGTGCGAATGGCAAGGGGTTCGGTCGGACTAATGTGTGGCATTTAAAGTATGTATGAATAATATTGATAGTCAGTTGGTCGAACAAGAGAAATCTACAAGATGTTAAAAATATGTTCACGTCTGCTTATTTATTTCCTGAAGAACTTATATTTAGGGCTTATAATCTCCAACCAAAAAGCTTTACCCACACTATGCAACATCTTACAAGTTGTTCAGCAGCTTGGCCAGACAAGCTCCAAGTAGATGGCATAGTTCAGCTGACAGGTAAAGTAAAAATGATATCAACAGCATGAATAGGTCCGATACCATCATGAGAAAATAAGATACAACACGTATACCCAAAAAATTACCGCTGACTGTTCACGAGAATGTCAAGGTAGATAAATGTACAAGGACTGAGTAACAAAAGACCATCTCTTTTAAATGGTAAAGAATCACAAGTTGAAGACAACAAAACAAAAAGCAAGATGGTTTGAATACTCATAGGCCCCAATTAAATAAACATATTCTAGAAGGATCAAGAAGATTGGAGAAGACTGGAGATGCACGTATTTGAGGGATCCGATCCAGATGGGTGGGTCTTTCGTGTAGAACGATATTTCAACATTAATAGAATGACAGACGAGGAAAAGGCAGAAGCCGCTGTTGTATGCTACTACGGCGAGGCTTTAGCCTTGTTCAAAAGGGAGGACAAACGCAGGCCAATGAAGAATTGGGAAGAAGTGAAGATCCAGCTACTGCGTAGGTTTCGACCCTCACATAGGGATGGCAAAAAAGCTCGCCGGCTCGGGCGGCTCGGTGAGGTTCGGGTCGAGCCTCATTTTTTTTGGCCGGACTTTGCTCTGCTCGGCTCGGCTCGGCTCGAGCCGAACCCGAACTTTTTTTTTTGGACTCTGCTCGTTAACATAGCTAAATGTAGATAATTTATGAAATTATTTAGAGACCAATACTAGTGTTCCCTCATCTATAACACATATAAAATGTACAAATTTTAAATTTTTTAAGTAAAAAATGTAGATTTCTCCCAAAAAAAAAAAAA